>JAHWFP010231678.1:106907-143974 GCA_023313725.1 Lithobius niger | reverse complement strand
GGGGGGGGGGAGTAGGAGAAACCATATTGTGCTGAGGGTACGTGAGGTTGACTACTTTAAATTTATTTACACTTTTTAGGTGTATTAACAAAAGTTAAAATATTCACACGAAAATTGTGACAAATTTCACATTGAATATAACACTGCAATTTCATGTGGCCAATTTTTGTTAGGTTACTCAATACAAAGTACTTGTTTTACTAGCATTTTATAATTATCTTTATTAATATTATTTGTAATTTTAAATCTGTTAGTAAAAGTAATATCGAATCAATAAAACTTGCAAAGGAAAGAGTCTTCCTGTTATCGGAAACACACCACCGATAAGCATAATAAAATACTGTAACATATCGCACCCGGAAAGCTGCGAGGTTATGCGCGCCTCGCATTCAATACCGTCCAGATTCCACCGTTAAATTTCGTTGTACCATCCAGATTACAGCTAAAGGTAAGTGACGACTCACTTTGTATTGTACTTCGCGATAAGAGAGGAGCCATCTCGATGTCCACGCATAGTCTCTAACCGACCGGAATTTGAAGAGCTAACTTGCCGAAATGCGCAGTTACACGCCGTAATTTTTTCGTATTAGCGCACACCTTTACGATGACATTCGACTGATGTCATCCACAGATCGTATAGTATCGGGCGACGGTTTTTCGCTTAAGGACCTCGTTAGAGGTTATCATACTTCAAACGTCTTATGTATCTGTAGAGCATAATACCTTTTGTACTTGCGCACTGAAAGTGACCCACTCACATAAATGAATTTCGCCGGATCAGAATTGAACAAATGTGTCTGGCTTTTGAGGAGATTTCGCTGACGTAAATCGCCTCCACCCGTTTTTTGGCCACAACCGCATTAATTCGACGTGTGACACGTCGAATTAAAAAGGCAACACTAATACAAAAGAAGAAACGATGAATAAAGATGCAAACTGACACTTAATACGTATCGCAGTACAAAAAAAAAAGTGGTACAAAAATAAACACAAAGTATAAAGTATACTAAAAATGATGTAAATATTCGTCAGCATAAAATCTGAAATAATTTTCCAAGGAACACAGTGCTGATATTCAGTAGCCATCTATAGAGGCATTTCTGGAGATGATTTCGTGCAGTAATTTCTTTTATGTAGTTAGGAATGTTACTTTTCAATTTCTACCAAGGAAGCAGCTGCATTTATACAGCTTTTCGTTAGTATAACTTAAGGTTGAATTAAAATATTAATGGATTAACCCCTCATGTGGTAGTTGGCCACTAAACGAGTTGTAGCATGCTAATAATAATAATCTTATGTTTATTGCCGACAAACTACAACTGGCCATGAGTAGGCCACTTATACCATGCGATAAAATTAACTTTGCAAAACATGTAGGTCCATGTAATGCCCCGCCTCAGGTTAGTTAGTTTCTTTTTGAAGACAGCAAGGGATGGTGCCATAACAATCTCAATCGGTAAATTATTTCAAACATTTACCACGCGGAACGAGAAAAACTTTCTACAATCACGTGAAAACGGGAATGCCACAAGTTTAAAGTGGATGTTCCTTGGTGATTCCACCAACGCGGCAAAAAAAGAAACGACCATACTTCATATCATATTAATCATGCAATATGGAGTACGTAATGGTCAAATCACTCTTCAGCCTTCGCAACTCAAGTGAGTCGACCCCTAAAACCTCCAGGGGCCGACACACGTTTTATTAATTCAGCGGAAGTTAATTAAAACGCTGTAAATATACAGATGTCGGACTGGCAGCATCCCTACTTGTTGAAAGATTTTGAATGAATGATCACGTTGCTTATTGAAAGTCATTGCTCAAACAGTTGTCTTTTGGAGCTTGATAGCTAAATCAACAGGATCATGTTGGGGTCCCACCCTAGTATGTAATTAGGAAGCGCCTAAGTGCACCAGTGACGTCACACTTCTTGTAAAAAGGCCAGTTCGAACGTGGTGAGCTGTTGCTTTTACGGCGTTAACAACACAATTCGAATTTTTGTAGGTGGCCACCAAAATCAAAATCGTCGTAATAGGAGTGATCAAATAAAGCCCGTTTGTATTTACGCGATCTGCAACGAAGCGATCAAAAATGGAAAGCCAGTCTAGTGCACATAAAATATACAATTTGCGACGTTTCGAAGCAATCCCCGCTTTGTTATCAAGCAATAAAAGAATCGGATAATGAGCCAAAGTGAAGTTAAACATTTTAAAATCCATAAAAACCAAAACACAAAGCACAAGAATAAAATAATACAATGGACCTGAGGTAGATTATTATAAACAAGGTCGGGTTCCCTACTGGCAGTTTCTAAGTTGCCTTAGGTCCATTGTGTTTATTATTTTATTCTTGCGCTTGTGTTTTTATGTTTTCTTTAATTTTAAAGTGTTTAACTTGACTTTGACCGTTTTTTTTTTAACTTAATAATGAAGGGAGGATTGCTTCGAAACGTCGCAAATGGTGTATTTTATGTTCACTAGACTGGATTTTCGTTTTTGATCGCTTCCTCTTAGTGTTTATACTGTTTAAACGAAATACATTGTATAGCCTCACTGCAAAATATTTTTCTTCGAAGATTTAATTTTTGATGAACGCCTTACAATAATAACAAACTCACTGGGTAAACCTTTTCAAAATTGAGCGAAGTTCGTCTAGTAAGTAATTGACTCCCAATGATTTTTTTTTGGTTTGGGGAGGGGGTGCTAACATTCACCTAAGGATGCAGGGAGGGTATCCTTTAAGTCACAGAGCCCTGCAAATATTGTAATCAGCTTTTCCCACCTTCCTATTTTTTGCTCTCACACAAAAGTGGTTTGCTAACCAAGTACCCAGGATATAACACATTTTTTGGATGACGTAGTTGTAAAACAGTAAGTACTAAACTTTACAAATTAAAAATAAGAGTTTTTCAAACCTCCTGAGCAAAAAGTGTCGTTATATTTTAATATTTCAGCCGCTAAAGCTTCGATTTTGACCTCTCGAGCCATTTCTTTTCCAAAACCAACTAGTCGTAATTTTAGACCGAACGTAACTTTGGCTTGAATGACGCTCGTGCCTTTCATACTAACGATATAGAAAAAGATTAAAAAAAAAGAAGGCATAAAGCGTATTCATAAAGTTCGTAAAGAAGTTGTAAATTTTCCCAGTAAAAAAAGGAAGCGGGGGCTTTTATTGAATCGTAGGAGGTCGTCATAAACACTGATTGTGTGCAACTTTATGGGAAGTTTTTACGAGTTGCCTGAAATGAGGTCACGACTTCGAATAAAAAAATGCTCATAGTTGAGAAATCCAGCCAAAGATGGCGTGTGCACTCATATGTCTACCAGATCCGTTGTAAGAAAAATATGGTAGGCGATGAATAATGTAATTTTTCTACTAAGCTTTAAATCGTGTGAATTTGTCAGATTGGTGTTAGACGCTTTGTTTTCTTTTCTTTTTTTAAATCGAGCGTTGGTGAGAAGAAATCGGTGAATGCATACCAGGTTTAAACGATAGTGACATGCTTATTCTGTTGTCCGCAGTACTTTAGTTCGACAAATCGTTTCAACTTGGCACTATTGTGCTATGTTGAAACGATTTGTTGAACTAAAGTACAAGTATAAAATAGACGAAGCTCAGTATTAAAATGGTGAACGGGATGCGGAAAAAGGGTGCTTCAACGCGGTGGTTATTTACGCACCTATTCAAAAAAATCTGCTGAAGGCGAGCTGCCACAAAAAATAGTCTGACTAAAGGACTGCAAAACCTTAGTTAAAATGAGATACATAAAAACAGATAATGAGGCAAGGTGGCCTTTTAGTTAGCACCAATATGCCCGGATTCGAGCCTGACATTTAGCCGCCCTGGAATTTCGGGAGAGAATGGCCCTGTCATACCTCATGCTCTTGTCGATTGCTGCATGGAAAAGAATCTAAGAATTTCCGATTGGAATTACCTATCAAAATTGCTCCTCTCTTCTTGTAAGGCTATGGCTGGGAACGCGCCTAACCTCTAACCTAGGTCCGTGCAAGAGCACCCGTTGACCTATTCGCTTAAAACGTCCATGGTAAAGATAGATAGATAGGTAGACAGTTAGATACATTTATTTCACTCGTAATCATGATACATGGACTGATGCAGACTAAACTTGTGAATGAATGAATACAAAGAGCCAACAAAATGTTGACGGAGAATTATTTAAGCCTCGACATTTCTAATCCCTTCTGATTCATTCTCAAGAGGAAACATTAACTAAAAAAAAACATATAAACACAGGAAAGGCTTGAGGGAAACTTGAAGTCAAGCCAAGAATAAATTTTAAAATTTAGAAAACATTTCGTGTGTGCCCTGACAGAACTGGGACACAGTCACAACTAAAATTAAAAGCAGAGGGACAAAGGTGTGACCAGTTTCCTGGCACAAGCATAAGTGGGGAAAGTTAGGCAGGTCCACAACTTACATGCTTACACGAGGACACTCTGGTGGCGAAATTTGGTAACATTAATTGTTGAAGTAATTTGAAATATTCTTGATATTTTCTACAGAGGGTAAAATGTGATTATGAACGGTTGAGAGCTCTCTGGTGGAGAACAGAGTGAAATGCAGATAGTTACAAGATTAATTCCGGTACTGAGTGTTTGGGACCTGGAATAAAATTGCAGTTTTTGAGAGGTCTGGTTTATTTTCAATATGTTGGAAGTGTTGAACAAGCTAATTGTTTTAGTCGTTAAGTTTGAAAGTGGGACCAGTTTTTGTTCAGTGGTACCAGTGTAAGTGGGTTGGTGCAGGGAATATGTTAAATGGTGTCCTGTTTAAGATGGGACTGGAAGTTTGAATTCGTTTTTGATTGGTTTTTGAAAGGCAAGTTTCAATTGGTCTGATGCGGTAGTTGGGAGGTGTGAGCGACTTCACGTTGAAATTCATTTTTTTAGGCTACTGGATTTGTAAATGGGTCCGTATAGGAATGGAATGGTGTGTCTCTAGTGGTTTGTGATGGTTTACGAAAATGAACACACTCCGCAAGCCCAAAGGAGTGTCATATCAAGAGAGGAGATGTGTTTGGCGTCTCCATGGTAATAGGGGTGAAATTTGTTGAGAAATTCAAGAATAATTTTACGTTTGGGAGAGGGACACAGGGCAATGCTGTCATCAATGAATCTATTGTAGTAGGAAATTTCGGGAAAGGTTTGGACGACACCGTTTTCAACTTTGTTCGTAATAATCACAAAAGAACATGGCTAGTGGGACTAAAGGGACTCCCTGATGCTAATGGAAGTACCATTTTTTTTGTGCAGGACGAAAGTAGTAGCGAATAATAATTTCCAGGGTGCTAAGGTAATCGCCAATCTCCCAGCCAAGTGAGGTCAGAATGGAGTTTATCTTCAATAATTTGTAATAGAAGTTTGCGATCTATGGAAGGAAACATTGCTTTTACGTCAAAAGATATCCAGTTGTGGGTGGGTGGAATGGACCGTTTCTGAAAACCACTAATGATCTGTAGGGAGTTAGGGACTGTGTGTTCCTCATAAGCAAGGATTTTAAGGATGGGCGCCACAAGTTTAACATGGTTAGGGGCTATCTTTCCCATCGTGATGAGTCAAAGTGGGTTATTTTCTTTATGCGTTTTAATTTGTGGGAAATAGAGGAAGGTGGTCCGTTTTTTTTCATACGTTTTAACAGGAGCCTATAGAAAACAACTAGGAGCGTTTGTGGCTGGTCGATGTTAGGCGTGCTTAATTTAGTACGATGTGCTAACGCCAGAAGGAGCAACAGTACTGCGCCTGCGCCAAGTTGTCTAAAATCGAAATTGAAACTTAGTACGCGAAGCAGACGTGTGCTACGAAAGCAACGCTCTATTTTATTGTTGGCTAGAGCAACTTACGAACAGCTGATTGTCTGTTTGTTTAGTTTTGTTATTATTACTATGGTATTGTTTCCATGTTAAACACTTATTGTTCACAAACAAAGGAACGAAAATTAGCCTTGAGAATGTGACGCACACCTCTAATCATCTCGTGCAGGTGGCGACCTCTGCTAACAAATTTCTACACCACTGTAGCCGCTCCTGACTTAACACTGTAGTGGAAGTTACCGAGACACGCTCCTAGTTGTTTTCTATAGGCTCCTGGTTTTAAGTATTTCAGGTTTGCGTTTAATTTTCTCAATGAGATCATCCGGACATTTATTAATAAGCGAAGTGAATTTTGACATCGGTTGTGTTGGAGAACATTAAATAAATTTTCCACATTTTTCAGCAAGTTCTGCATGAAGAAGAAAGAGGAAAACAGATGGGGAAAAGGTACACCGATTACACATAGGTCACGGGCTCTATTGTTACTAAACACCAACAGTACACGATGACAGAGACGAATAAACCATAGCCTACGTACGTCGTATGCGAAGCAGTAACATTAAACATTTCATGGTTAGAGGCCAACCATTCATCCGCGGACCTTCGATTTAAAAACATGAACTGGCTTGACGGTTTAAAGTGGTACTATCTTAGCGCCTGATAAACAAAATATTTACCCAGATTTTTCTGCCTACTTCTGGGAACATAACGTGAAGCTGACTTCAAGTCAAAGTTCTGTCAACAACTTATTCGAATTCCTGCGAGCTGTGTATCGACGCTGTGGGAGAAGGAGGAATGGGAAAGGGAACATTTTTATTTGTAATCCCCCCCTTCCCCCTTCGACTATGAGAGCGAAGAATATATTTGGTATCCTGGTAACCTTGTTAAAAATTCGAGACCTCTTTTTGGACCATGCGTACAGTATGATGGCTGTCATGCAAAACGATGCCTACAAATTAGTCCTAATTTTGTGCTTTTGGTATACATTCTCTCCGCTTCCGGGAGGACAAGTTTCTTCCTCCCTCTCCCCAACAGATCATATTCAACAGTGTCATCCGAACTTAATTAAATGTTTTTTTGTTATTTCAATTTTTAATAATTATTGAAGCTGTTGAAGGTACATTCCTCACAGTGGACTTTCCGGTTTTGCAACATTACTTCAGACGCGTCTAAATGTTTCAAAGGCATTTAATTTCCTATTTTTTTTGCTCACGAGAAACTGTTTTTCTACATTCACTCTAATCTATATAAATGTTGCAAAAGCTATTTCACGCAAGATGCTCGAATAGAGTAGAGTATGTCCTTTTAACTCCCAAAAGTTTAGTCGTTTATCCCTTCATCCCCCCCCCTCCCCCCACAATAAAAAAAAAAAGGTTGAGCGATCTTTGTAAACACTGTCCTGCTCTAAAAACGCAATTCGACATTTTTGTTCTCATTGGTCCCTGGCGCGTCCCTGGTATCTTTTCTCGATTTTCAGCGAACGCGGATCCCAGTCTTCAGGACTGCGATGACGAAAAAAGTGCAACGCTCTTCCATCTAGCGGTAATAAACGAGACTAACGCCCTGTCATGCAGGCAAGCTTTCCCGACACGTTTTCGAATAATAAGCCTTATCGCAATGTGTCCAAGATTATTAATCAATTTCGAACTATTCTTTCGATTTCTGGCCTCTAGATGGTGGTGTTAATTAAGGAAAATTGCAAGCCATATCGTGTAAGCGTGTGTTTCTAAGGATTATTCATAGAAGATTAGACATTCGAGCTAAATAGGGAATAATACAACATCTCAAACTTAAGTAAATGTTAAATTGTCATGGGGTTCAAACTTTTGTTTGGACAGCAGGGAAAATAACCTAACCAAGCCTAACTTTTAATTTCCTAACATGCATCAAGCAACTTTTTCGAGTCATCTTAAAATAGATACTGTTCATGTGGGTCAGCAGCGAATTTTCTCCTGTTATTTTCTGAGAATAAAAATGATCAGTCCAGTATTTGTACCCCCCCCCCGCCTCTGAAGGATAAACTGTTAAATGGATTCCATTATTTAGGACGTAGTTAAAAGTCATAAAAAAATAAAGCCATGGGTAAAAAAAAGACTGGAAGATTAAAGGTACAGGCCTCCATGATAGCTTTCCTGTATGACTGTTGGGAACTTTTATTTGGAGTCTTGTCGTTTTGGTATTATTGGTTGATTTTAAACAGTTAAATTCAATCAATCATACGGCAAGACTCCAAACAAAAGTTCCAAGCTGCACGGAGCAATTTAGTATTGTCTATCACAGTATGTGGCCTCACTCCAATCAAATGGAGCAATGACTCATCTTTATTATTAACGTCGATAGGCCTAAGTAACGGGAGTCGCTGCCTGCCAAAAAGTACACATGGTAAGAAGAAATGTGCAACATCTTTTACCGCCTCTCCACATAACAATGGAAGCTGGGAACTGGCCAATCTAAAACCAATATTCGTTAAGGCCTACATGGCCTACCCTCAGCCTTGATACCAAAACAAGATGAGTTCTGGGCAGCAGGTCTAGTTCCCTTGGCACCGTCACTGATGGGTGAATTGCAAACAATGCTTCCCCTTCTCACTTTTGGATCAAACACCTTCCCATTGTGAAGTGGTTGCTGCCCGAAGAAACACACTTAGGTCCTTCGGGCGTAATATTCATGATACCTAAGGGCAGCAGCGTGTCTGATATGTCCGGGACTACACCCGCAACTACATTCCCCTTACAGTTAGGGTGATCTTTTACCCATGAGACCCTGATAAATTTTCCACACAAAAATTCAATATTAAGTTTTGAAACAATTTCCAAATCTATAGGATTCGAGAACTTCAGTAACCTACTACTGATTCAAGAAGAGTAAGACCAGCTAGAGAGTCAGACATAATCCCAAAGGACGTGTGGTATCTTCAGGTAAACATCCAATGCTGTAAATATCGTGCACAGTTCCGCTATCCATACACCTATGTCCCCTGAACTACCCTTGAATGATGCATCACAGTAAACAGCTAGTAATCGCGTATCAATAGCTTGCTCACCTAACACAATGAACTCCGAGCATCCTGCAAGCTGACAAAGGCTCGGCCCATAGGATTGACCTCAAAACTGCAATGTTAAACAAACCAAGCTCCGTTGCTAATTGCACCGCACGACCAAGCAATCCAAGAACAGAAAGTTGTCTACTCTGTAGCGTCACATAACTACATATGATTCGCTTCATTAAATCGTTTCCTCCACGACCCTTACAGAGAAAAAAACGCACCCAAAAGAAAATAATTGGCCCAATTCCGTTTCTGAAGTATACTAGCTTCAGCGTGCAGCGCTTGGATATAGAAGTTGTGATGGCACAGACAGTTACAATCCGGAGAAGTTATTTACCACCACTTGAACAAAGTTATGCGTTCTGCTGCGGTAGGTGATAGCCCAATTTGCTTTGAACAAATGACGTAAACTCAGTATGTAGCACTTCGCGAGAAGAACCCCACGTCAGTGGCGTAATTAGACGGGTGTGGAGGGGCGATTAGCCCCCCCCCCCCAAATAGGCTTTTGAAGGCTTATTCAGCAAATTGGCCAAGTCACTTTTCGCATTTTTATTTTTGACTTTTATCGACAATAAAAAACCGAAAAACAGCTAGAGAGCCGTTGTCCACAGAATTTAATTTAAAGTTTAAGACAGAACTGAACGATAGTAGGTATTTGGGTATAATTATTTGGCACTAGACTGCCGCATTTCGAGGTGGTAGACATAACTTTCAAGTTAGCTAATTTATACACTTGTACTGTTTCTCTCTTAATCATTAAAATAAGAAGGTTATAAATGGAGAAATAGGAACTACTAGTTCATTAATTCGTAAATTTATTCAATTTAACTCAACTTTGTCCTTTTTGTGTTTACAACTGTTAAAAAAAAGGATTAAGTGTTTTTTGTTGGACTGGAATGCCTCTTTAATTTAAAGATCAAGCTGAGACGTAATGACGTCACGAAAAGCAGTAAAGATAAACAGTAAGACAATACGAACTTCATTTTGCTTAAAATTAACAACATTTCTAACAAAGCATCAAGAGTGTTTAAAAAATAAGCATTTAGTTACGAAAAACTGAAAGATTTACATGACTAATTTTTTTATACGTATATTGCAGTCAGCAAAACTGAATATAGTTTCCAACGTATCACGGCTGGAAAACAGAAAAAAATGCGTCATCGCTGGGCACCACTCGGCACTGCGATCTCCCCCTGACTCCCTGGTTGTTCTTGGTTTATCCCTCAACACCATTCTGCTATTAATGGTTTTGCCCCCTCAATACAAAACGATATTTGCTCATTTGCACCATATAGTACCAACCAAACCTTGTAGGATATTTAAGCATGACACTATTTTCCCCCATAACAGCTCCCCTTCCCCACCCCAGGTATTCAGTTTCAAATATATTCGATATTGTGATTCCCCTATAGATATACTCACAAGTTGATGGTTTGAGTTTGTGAACACAACTAGAGTTGTGTTACCACCTGTTAATTATAATCCACCCAAAACCAAAACTGGTAGAAAAACCCGCCAAGTTACCGAAAACGGTCGGCCTTAGAAGGTAGCGATATCATTCCACCAGGGAAAGGCCGCCAAGGTCAATCCTATTAACCAAGTTAATCGCGCTGACTAATAGTTGAAAATTCCATAACGGCTTCTACTCTGAAAGTTCGTCATTCTTGATAATTGATTGTTGAAACAGAACTAATAGTTCGAAAGTTAAATGAAAACTTGAAGATTGCTACTCTCTGTAACAATCTTCCAGTTTCCATTTAACGTCCAAAGTACTATTAGGAGCGATTAACTTGGCTAATAGGATTAACCTTGGCGGCCTTTCCCTGGTGGAATGATATCACTAACCTCAAAGGCCGACCGTTTTTGGAAACTTGGCGGGTTTTTCTACCAGTTTTGGTTCGCTCGCTCACTCAGTCAGCGCATTCCCTTCAGTTGTTTTGTTTATCCCTGCACCTTCCCCTAATTATTCAAGATTTCGTTCACATTTAATCATGCAGAAACCCCCGAAGATCGCTGTTACTAAAACAGCAAAACGCGAAGCATTTTATTTTTGGGTTGTTAACGAAAATTCCATTAGCTCGTGGATACTCGTATTGTTGCGTAACTATCATCTAACGTGCATCCCTTTATTCTTACGCAATCTACGGCAACGTTAATGTTTCTTTATTTTGTTCTTCGTTACAGTTCAGTTTTTAGTTCGTCCAGGCTTTTACAATAAATCAAATGACCAGTCTTGATTGTTCAAGCCATTGTTGCTTAAACTTTTTAGTTGCAACTTGGAAAGAAACGAAATTTAAATTCGCTGGTGGCGAATTTCAAAACCCTCCCACGCATTTGTCCTGACCCCTACAACCCTCAAATCAACAAAAGGACCCTGCTCAGATCACCATGCATCCGTGTGCAAAAGTTCAGCTTCGTAGGCCTTCTAAATTTTGCGCTAGCCATGAGCATTGAGTCTATGGGATTTAACATGGGGCCAGCGTTACTAGCTAGTTACTAGCTAGCTAGTCAGAAACATAAAAACAACGTTATTGACGCATCTTTCTCTCTATGAATGGTGGACACTCAGCCTTTAACTTTCATTTTTTCTTTATCCCCACACCTTCTCCTTACGTTTACCACAATTTAAAAGATTTCTGTCACATTGGGATTTATCCTCGACATACCAAAATAGGCTTTTAGTTACTTACAGTTAACAGACACATGTCTGCTAGTGAGGCCGCCTTTTTATCATTAATAATCAATTTTTTTAACAATCGGATGTCTACAATGGGCTGATCTACTGTTACTTGGCGGCCAGTGAGACCAAGTGACAACGAATTTTCCACATAGTTAACAACTATGTGCATAGCATTTGTCAATTCTTGCAGGACACAACCCATTACCCAAATAAAATAACCACATCATGTGCCGATGCTACAACATAACAATGGCGTGCCATCTACGATAATAGGTTGTCCAAAAGAACTACAAATATAACAGGGCTAAAAAAAACTACCCTGTGAACACTAAAACATATACGTGTAACGTTGGACTAACAACTCTCTTCGAGGTGGACGATTCACGGACGGCTACCTGTAAGCTCGAGTCTGTTCCAACCTTCTGCTGCTGTGATAGCAGCGCCACCGCGAAATCCGTCAGTGGCGTGTCACCTTAAACCACCTCACTCTTGTCACGCGAGTGACGAGAGTTAATGTGAAGGCAAACCAAGCAGTGCTACATAAACGGGAAAACGGGAAAACCGGGGAAAAACCTTCGGAAATAGTTTTGATCTCCCACGACGCAAGGTCCTGCTGCCAGTTTCCTAACAACACGGGCGCACGGGTTGTCTGAAGGTAGGTGACTCGTCCATCTCGAAGAGAGTTGTTAGTCCTAGGTGTAACCATGGACTCTTATACTATCACACTACACGACAACAACCGCACGAGTGAAGAATTGTGGCTTTTAACACTGCTAAGTATATACAGCGAGTTCGGTGGACTTGTCGACGAAGGCTAAGGAATGCGCAAATCTGTAATTACCAATCAATCACAATACTATTTTAAGAGCAAAATTAAAGCATATGTTTGTTGTTGATGTTGTTGAATTAAGCGAGCTTAGCTAGACAATACACCAAAGACGAGTCCGATGGACTTCTCAACAAAGACTAACACAAACGTAAACTTATTAGAAAAAACACTAGAAACTTCAATTACTTTGTAACAGCATGCAGTTAAAAACGTACTCGTTTGCTGTTAAGAAGTACAAATAAGATTTCCTGTAAGGTTGCAGATTCCACAGTGTTGCTGAAATATTAAGTCCACGTGAAACCTGACTGCAGTCTGCAAAACCGAACGAAAACCAAAATAAAAAAAATAGAAAGAGACCATAAAACTGGATTGGCTTTTCCATATCGTAATTACTAAAAAAAATGAATTTTTTTAAGTTGAACCAAAAAAATGCAATATATACCCCAAAACAAAACTTGTTAAGAATTACCGCCGAGCCTTTCGTCCGTTGAAGTCGTGATCTCAAACGTCAAGATCTTTCACCTAGGTAATCCCACCGACTAAAACTTCAAACGTTAAATGAAATAACTAAAATTGCACAGCGGGATTAACTTGGTGAAAGAGCCTGGAATTTTATATCACGACTTCAAACGAGCGAAAAGTTTGGCAGGAATCCTTAACAAGTTTTGTTTTAAGGTAGAGCCTTTATACTAGTATACGGTGGATTTTGCATGTACTGGACCTTGAAAAAAATGTTCCATGTAAGACGGCTCTTATGTGGCTAAAGTCACGACTTTAAAATAAAAAAACGTATGGAGCATTAAACGAAATTAAAAAAGCTCCTCATACTCACAGATGTGAAAGTGCACACATAAAAGCGGATTAGAGTTCACTCGAACGCAACGAACTATAACTGAACTCCAATTCTAGGGATCAAGGATTGTGACATGCCACGTTCTACGCACACGCATACATGTACATCACTAAACATCAAACAAAACTGTTAGATATTCACACA
Source organism: Lithobius niger (assembly GCA_023313725.1). Lineage (NCBI taxonomy): Eukaryota > Metazoa > Arthropoda > Chilopoda > Lithobiomorpha > Lithobiidae > Lithobius > Lithobius niger. The sequence continues at coordinate 130,592 of JAHWFP010231678.1, read as the reverse complement.
AAAATATACACACACGAAATACTATATATACCCGCACATGAAACAGAACGAAAACCTAAACTAACAAACACATACAAAACAGACGCCATAAACTGCAAAACGCCTACAAAATTGAAAGATCAAAAATACATACACACATTGAAAACGTAATTGCTCACACGAACTAAAACAAAAACCATCAAACACACACGTCAAAAAACTGCCGTAACTAAGAGTCTGCTTGTTTCACAAATTATAAATGCACACAAAATTCGCATATAGCCACGCACACGAAACAGCCTTAAAATATAAAACAACAGTTAATAGTTATTGGTGAGAATCGAGCGGGTATCAATTTTTAACCTACGGCTGCGATGATTGTCCCTGCTCGAGTATACAAAGGTCGAGAGCGAAGCCCGAGACATTTGCATACGAGAGCTGGGCCAATCATCGCAGCCGTGGGTTAAAAATCAATACCCGCTCGATTCTCACCTATAAGTGTTGTATACCATGGTTGGGACGTCAAGCTAACTCTTATATTAAAATGTGTTTGTGTTTTGTGAAAATTGCTTCAATAAAACGGTGGTCAATCAGTATCTCAATATGAATGAAGATCATTCCATTTTAGTTTATAGAGGGTGGAGTGGTTGGTAGACGGACGAGTCCTTTGCGGCAACTTTGTGGAGGGAGGTTGAGTGGGTGGTAAGGAGACGAACGCGTCATTTCACCATTTTCCACGCTAGCAAGTTCGGTAGGGTTTTCGAAGCTTTTCGGAATGAAAAACTTCGATAAGAAGGCGCGTAGATAGAAAGACATTGTGCTGGGACATTCTGGGAAGGTATGTAATTCATTTTGTGCGTTTGTAGTTTGAGAATTGTTAAAAAAAGTACGGTAATAGGGTATCGGTATGAATGAAGGTCGTTGCATTTTAGTTTATGGAGGGAAGGGGTGGAAATTACGCGGAGTGAATAAGCTTAGTTATGGGCCAGACATGTGAGAGTTTCATTCCTTTTAAGTAATTCCTTTTGTACGTTTTTATTGCGTTACGTTTTTTTGCACGCTGTATTTGGTTGTTGGTTGTGTGCGTTCCCGGTCGTGTGATCCAGAAGTGTCAAAAGTGTGGGTTATCGGCAAAAGTGTGGGGTAACTTGATAACCCACACTTTTTGCGATGACGCACACTTCTGCTCATGGTTAGCGGGATTTAACCTACGGAAATTTATCATGGCGTTGAGTTAGCGTGACGTCACAGCTGTGGTATAAACACAGATAAATATTAACATACATAAACATACACACACACATTACACATTTCAAACACAAACTGCGTTCATTTCTGACATAACTATTGAGTGAAAACAGTCCTTGTTGCCTGGAATTGGAGTTCAATTATAGTTCGTTGCGTTCGAGTGAACTTTAACCCGTTTTTATTTTGTACCTTCACAGCTGTTAGTATGGAAATACGATCTCCAATGCTTGTTTTCTAATCGGCGAAGCCGTTTTTTGTTCAGTTAATTTAAATAACTGAATAACTGAATTTAACTGAATTCAATTTAACTGAATTTAAATAACTTCCACGCGATAATGTAAAAAGGCAACTGACGGGGGAGGAGGGGGAGGGAGGATGCTTAAAAGGGTAATATTTGCGTGACATCAATTCATAAACCTATAACGTGAGCCAGTGAGGACTAATAGCGACAACAAACTCTGATTGGCTATTGTGTTCCTACGTCATCTGCTTCGGTTAGTCAAAACGGACGATATACGAGCGATCGTCTAATAGCTCGCGCCTGGAAAGGAACAATAGAGCCACCTCATACCATAATTGGAAACTAGGAGGGAGAAGTGCAAGGCCAATTGAGAATGACTAGGTACAGTTCGCAGTGCAACGAGACGTGGAAAAATGGCTGACAACGTGAAGGATGTTGCCCTGTACCACCGCTGCCCACCAAGGGGGGGGGGAGTACCCCGTTAACCAAGCACAGTTCGTCTTTAGACGGTTTACCAGCTAGTAAATTAAATCTTTTTTCATATTTCATTCCCTTTAATCCCTTCACCCCAAAACAATATCATTAAAGTCAAACGTTCTTAAACTAGCGCCAAAATGACTTATAAATGCGCGTGTTCCCATATCCTCCGTACTCTCTCTCAGCAGTAAACGTACAGAATGGGGCCTATTTTACGCGACAGTCGTATTTATTGGCTGATAAACGTCCATTTAGATATCAAGCATCAGCAAGTAGCAAAGTAGGGAAAACCGTTGGCAATTTTCCACACCCCAACTCATCAAATTCGTATCAGCAATTACCCCGAATTGCTTGGCCAATGAGTTTTTTTATTATTATTATTATTTGATCCGCCAAATCCGGCTTAGTTTTCAGTTTCCTTTGCCAAATTTATCAGGCAATTACATTAAAATTTAATCTTGATTTGATGACTTTTTTCAAGGGTTTAGACTTTTTTTTCCCCCTTGCAGTTATTAATTATTCGGTGACGAAAAAAATTACGTATATGTTAAATAAGACGCCATTTATTCTGTCTTCTTTAGTCCGTATTTTTTGTGTCAAATAAAGCTTGCCTGAGCAAAAATTCATATCGTTTCGTTTATTGGTTTTGGAATGAGTTTTCCCCTTTTGCGAATATCGCTGACGATCTAAAGACAGAGCATTTTTTCGACCAAATGGTTTGTCAATGTCAGCGCATAGTAGTGCAGAACCTTTTTTTTTTATTCCTCGAATGACGTTGCGTAGAGAAGAGACGAGAAATGGGTGACGAGAAATACGAAGAATAAAAACCAAAATTAACGGCGAATTGGTAATATCAGGGCCCTATACATCCGTAGGACCCTTAGCCTGTACGTTTTAACTCTCTTTTCATATTTCGCTCCTTGTCTATGGTCGAGGCGATAGATGCTGCAGGTGTCACTTTCCGGTTCCAAGCTAAGTCAGTGAACACCACTAAAATCTTTTTGCACCAGAGTAATGCTAGTAATTTTCTAATTTCGACGTTGTTGCTTGCTATTTCCGGTTTACTTGTACCAATCACAGCACATTTATCGCACATATTTGTCTGGGAAAAACCTTTACTCTGTAATTTATAACGTACGTTTTCCAGAAAAGTCGTAACTGTCACTCGTTCGACCACTGGTGTCATAAGGGCGGCTGAGAACGAGTGGGAGACGGAGTGTGTGTGTGTGGTGGGGGGGGGGGGGAGGATGACGAAAAATAACAAAGTGGGAGAGCTGAACCAAAATTAGACTGAACAAATTCTTCTAAGAGCAGCTGGAGAAGTTTGGGTTAAGTTAGGGTTAGGAAGCTTAATAAAAAGTCTTGTTTAGGTTTGGGGGAAAGAGCCTAACCAAATTTGGGCCTACTAAAGGCCTAACAGCCAAAAATACCCCTAACTAGGAGACCTAGCAGGGGTTGAGGGAGGACCAGCCAGTTGGCTGGCCCGAAGGCTTTCTGATTTTACCATGCTGGTCCCGTGCTTAAATACGTTTTGGTAACCCCTGACAACCGCGAAATAGCCAGGGTATTATGGGTAATAGAAAGTTCTAGAATGTTCTAGAGGCAGGAACCGGAAACTAAATTACAAGACATAGATAATGTCCACCTGTGTAAGATCAGCCACACAAGACTAAGATTGGGCATTGGCCCCAGCAAACATGCTAGTAAACAAGATTTGCGACAGAGGAAGCATTATCTTGGGTCCTCCTCTTTTTAGTTTTAGTCTGTATAGTTTGTTTCGTTTAACAGCTTGAAATGCAAAAAAAAAATCATTTCAAGCTTTTAAACGAAACAAAGTATAGTTACTAGATTAAATGGAGCCTCAACTCTCAATTTTAGCAACAACAAAAAATTCCAGAAATTGCAAAAATTTCTTCTGGAATCTTTTGCGAAAATTGAGAATTGGAAGTGAAAATTACAAGGTAGGGTTGGAGATGGATGGTTGGTTGGTTGTTTTTTTTTAGGGAGCATGAACCCGAACTGGTAAATTAGTAAATCACATGAATCCAAATTGTTCGATCGAGTACAGATATTTATTTATTAGGGGAGCAAGCGAGCGAAGCGCAGCCTATAACGGACACCAAATTGTAAAATGTTAGTTGTTCCGTTGGTTGGTTGGATGCACAGTTTTATTCTATGTGGAGCCCAAACGAAAGATCGGATTGGAATGAAATTTGGTACAACGCTTGATACCCCAAAAAAGGTATTGCTGAGCCAAAATTTGCCGTAAATTGAACAGTTATTACGGGAGAAATAACAAATTTTCGAATTTATTTCTAACACTCACCATTGTAAATTTGGAATCGTGAATAATTAAAGAATTCCGACGAAGCATTCACCTTGCTGGTAGTAAAGTCAAGTGAACTTAAAAAAAAACACGGCAAATTAAATTTTGGTTGCTTCTTTGTAGCTGATAACCTCTTTCGACGTAACTCAATGAAATAATAATATTTGACCACTGCATTTAACCACTACAGGAAGAAACTGATTAAATCGCCAGGGAAAAATTAGGCCTAAACGCTAAAAATTACGCCTAAAACCTAAAACTTGGCATAAAAGCTAACATATTTTTACCCTACAGTTGTGATGGGTATTACTTTTAGATTATGATAATAGAGATCGCTGTTGCAATGCGTAATAGAGGTGTGTGCCTCAACGTTTTCGTTGGTGGGAGCAAAGAAGAATGATATAGTCGCTCCATCTTTGGGTGGGAGTGTCAAGTTTTGTACCAGCGGCAGCATTGTGAACTTTTTGAAACTTGATTATTGTTACAAACTATCATACTGATTATTGTTTGGCTTGCATTTAAACTGAGGTGGTAATCTTTTCTCGGGTTCTTGCTCGCCGAAATGTGTCAGTTCAAGTTACGGTCGGTGGCGTCACTGTAACGTTTCTTGGTGTTTTGGTATCTTGGTGTCTTGGTATCTTGGTAGCTTGGTGTTGTCCTTGACAGCTGCTTGAACTGGGACTCTGACGTGCGTCTGCTGAGAGAGAGGATCCAAGCTCGCACCTCCATCCTGAAAGTTCTGGCTCGCACCTCCATCCTGGAAAGTTCAGAACTGTACAGTGAGGTGCTCTCATGGTGACTTACAGGAGTTTCGTCAGGACGACCTTGGATTACCATCTGCCTTTCCTTTGCTCCATGCCTTGACATCTCCAGTCTCTGCAAGTGAGTGCAGATGACTGTTTCCGGGCGGTCACTGGGCGCCTAGTGACCACCCCGGTTCAGTCTCTTTGGGTTGAGTGTGGAGAGCCTCCCCTCCATCACAGAGCCAGTGAATTACTTGTGTCTCTCTGTATGCGGGCTTCCAGCAGGGGTTCCGGTGACCCGCTAGGATGGATTTGGGCAGATTACTGCTCCCTTGGCATTACGGCCCGTTCCCTTCTGGGTACAGCTGGGAAGGGCGCCTCTTTGATCCTCTCGCTGTCCAATCTGAGTCTCTGTGATATGAGACTGTGTGGTGGCATTGGCATTGCGGTCCCTGCTGTCAAGTTGAACATAAAGTGGTGTTTGAAGAGCGTTGACTCTAGCACAGTATGTGAGCTTGCCGCAACCTCAATTGCTCTAGATATTGCAATAGACCTAGAACTGCCTTCGTTTACTGTTGTTTCAGATTCTCTTGCAGGGTTGGCCATGGTGAAGCGATCCATTGAACTGCTTTTTGTTAGTGACCCATTAGTCGTCTCTGTTTGTTGGAAGCTATAGGTCGCTACGCGCAGGTCTACTGTTGCCCCGAAGTGGGTCAAGGGACATGACGGGAATGCTGGCAACGAGATAGCCGATGGGTTAACCAAGGTCGCGGTTACAGACTCTCCCAGTTGTGTCTCTCTGTCTGTCTGTGGAAGAAGGGTGCTGTCTCCGCCTGGTTCCAGCACGCATGGAGTGAAGAGTGGCGCGGGGCGACAACAGGGAGGTCACTGTTCTCTATGCACCCAGAGTGCAGTGTCCGCTCCGTCCTGGATGGCCTGCGAAACTGGTCAGCCAGGCTCCTAAGAAGGCTACGGACGAGCCACTCGTTGCTACCTGTGCATCAGCACAGGTTAGGGTGGATGGATTCGCACTTGTATGGTGTCTGCGGAGTTGAGGGTTTGGTGGAACATCTTTTGCTAGTGTGTAAAAATTACTCTCATCAGCGTGAAGTTCTGCTCCACAGGGTCGGTTCGTTAGGGTCAGTCGAATAGCAATTCTTCAACCCCGCTCCGGACTTAGGCTACGAGCGGTTGCGAATTTTTGTGCGGAATTAAGATAATGCTGTGAGTCAGTTGTCCTTTCCTGGGTGCTCTACTGTGGTGTGTATCATCGCTGCCTACTGCGACTCCAAGAAGAGTCAGGGCGCTGCTATGTGGAGTGGTGGCTCTCCAACTTGGTTCGCTTGCATTTGTTGCTGTTCTTGTGTGGTGCAACACTACTTGTGCACAGTGGGAGATAATCTGTAGGAATGACAGTGTGGTAACATGTTGTGTGATGTAGGGATGGAGCGCACAGATGAGGGGCCCCGGTTGGCGGATTCTTGTCATGATGTTCTGGTTTGATAGAGAATGGATACTGGTTGCTAGGTCTTATTGTTGCCGACCACTTTACTTGACAGGGTAAGGTTCCCCTCCTTGAAGCCAGTGGAGCTAGGACCAATCGCATCCTTGTACGCAGTGAAGCTGAGACTTGTGAGTGTAATAGGGCGTGCAGGGTCCCGGATTGTTGAGGAGGTCTCCATCCTTTCTTGTGCACAGTGGAGTTAAAATTCATGTCAGCAGTAAGCAATGCACCTTCCCGGCGCACAGTGCACAATGTGCTGATACCTGAGCAAACCTCGGGTCAGTGAGATGATGGTTCCTTTTGTGTGCGATGGTCTTACTTGTACACAGTGGAAGTAGAATCCAGACTTAGCAGAAGTTGTGACGTGGGATGAAAGACGTGTGTGATGTGCGTGACGGATGTGGGCCTGTTAATGTGTCACGCGGTTGGAGGTGGATGGTAGTAGTGAAAGTGACGAATACCTTCGGGTGATTGTGAGTGGTTTTTATTTGGTTTTTGGTCTTGGTGATTTATTTGGTGATTTATTTGGTTTTTGTCGTTTGTTGCTCATTTAGTTTGCTGTATCGGTGTGCATGACTGAGGGTCAAGGCACCATTAAAATCAATCAATCAATCAAATGCGTCATTATTTTTTTTTAATGTACAGTATTGTACAGTATTTGCATAGTATTTGCACAGTATTGTTGTAAACAATGTAACAATTATTAGCGGCGGCGGTTCACACAGCAGTGACTATGCGCTGTTTTATTTTTAGTCGGCGACAATGGCGGTGGGCTGTAAAAAGAGGCTACAAATAGCTAAACAGAAACTAAATGCTGGTGCAAACGAAAGCCTATTAAAATAAAAAATATGACACGTAGCTTAGGTCTATACTTGAAAAAAAAAAAGACAAAGAGCCCAACTTAGCCGAGTGAGTATTGCCCCCAGATTTTATAGGAGCATTAACAAATCATTACAATAAAAACTTAACATAAGTTTGAAATGAAGATCTGTTCGCTCCGCCTACAATAGGCCCAAAGCCTGTTTCCTAGTTTAATTAACAAGAAAAATTGATTGTCAGTTTCCTGAGAATGAGACAATATAGGATGAACCAATGAGATAAAAACCGAGAGAGGACCGACTGCGGTCAAGGTGCATACAATGTCGTCCAAGACCAAACCAGCTATTTCTTTCACCAAAATCAATTTCAAGTCATACCCAAATAGGCTTCCAGCCTAGTTTTTTTTGAAAGCTAGGAGCATTTTGACTACTTGTTCGACTTGATGCTGCCCAAGTATTGTCGTTGTTAACAATGAACCCTGAGGGGCTATACGGGTTTGGCAGTAAGCCGTCCTGAGAGATGTCAGGGCTTATGGCAGTTGGTTTTGTGAAGGCCTCAATCTCTCTTTTTGTCGCTACTTTACAAACGTAAACGATTAAGATTTGTTGTGTAGGCAGTTTTATAGAGCAGCTGCAAATAACACCGTATTCACCGTGGAGCTAGCTGCAAGAGGCACCGAATTAAAAAAAAATGGCGTCTTTAGCCACGCTAATGCTGTGAGAATGGATTTCTTAGGTCTACAAAACGTTGCTTTGTCTAATCCCTTACGCTTCCAAACATATATTAAGGTTGTAAATCCGAAGAAAAATAAGATTCCACTCGCGAAAAATTGCAGCAGTTCGCAACAAATAAAAAAAATGACCATTATTAGGTCCAAGAAATCCTCTCTCCTAGCATTGGCTTTATAAAGTACGTTAGGTTTTCACCTCGTCGTATATCCAGTGCTACTTGCAGTTATCCTAACGGCTGGCTCCACATCCAAACTCCGCAGTCAATAACACGTTACTGTCACTGCTCTTTTAAAACTGAAACACGTTTTTCGCATTTTAAAATTGTGTTGAATTTTTCTGCGAATACGTAGCGATACCAATACGTCTAACAACGGTTTCACAACTTAAGACTGCTGGGCAAATGTATTTTTTAAAGAAGGTAACGAAGATTTACATCTAGTTGATAGTTTTTATTTGAAAAGAAGTAGAACAGCACAAAACTCAGCGATACCTATCGCTATAAAAACAAAAAATAAATAGTTAAAATTGTGAAAAACTGGTTTACGTTTTGCAAAATTGTGTATGCAACGTATCACATGCGCCCTTTTTGGTTAAATATTGTAAAATACGTGTGAAAAAATTGCTCGTTAACTGACGTGCAGAACGTGCTACAAACCTCTACGGTATACATGCATATTACCATAAAGTTATTACCTGGATTATTTTTCCCAACATGCCTTGGTGTACAGCAGTTGAGTGTTACCCCGCCACTGGATGGCGCCACATGCATTTCGTAATTCGGCCTGTAATTTGCATTACCCAAAATTTTCATTAAAGCCAAACTAACCCTGGTAAGCAAAGTAATTCTTCCCTAGGACACGGAATGATCAGAAATCAAAAATGAAACCTCTGGTTCCCTCTAGCTTTGATTGGCTGAACTTTCTGAATTGGCTGAATTTTCCCCCTAGTATGTTTATATAGGCGGTTCCTCCTTAAACGCTTCTAAATCTATCCAACCTTTGATGTTACTGAAGTGTAAACCAGGGACCTTGGATTATGTGTAGCTTTGGTTGGGTCGGTCCACTTACTACGACGGTGCAGCTGAGAAACAGTGCGAGATTTTTGCAAGATGTGTCGGCAAAACTCAAACGCGTCTGACGTCACTCCTTCCTGTGCGCGCGCCATTTTTACTGACTCTTGCATCTCATCGGCTGTTGAGTTTGACAGACAAATTTGATGAATCAAAACTGAACTAAAAACCAATGAACTCTTGTTATCACCGCTATAAACGTTGAAAGTGTTTTACGGTGCAAATTAAGCTACCTAAATCCAGTCAGCAATGCTACTGAAAATACGCAACGTTTGCTGTATCGTGTCACCAACAACTAGCGGCCATCGGGAAAGTACGCCATTGTTTTGGTTTGTACATAGTTTCACCTGTGTATACTTTACGACTGGAAATAGCGCTGCTGTACCTCTGACCATGGATTTTTATACTATCACTACGCTCTGACACGTTGCATTGAGCGGACCGACCCAATAGTACAAGGTCCCTAGTTTAAACCAGTTTTTGACCCATCTAAACTACTGTAAATCCTTCTGAAACTTGTCTAAATATTTCCAGCGATCTAAACCCTTCGCTGCTGGAAATAGGGCTGCTGTAGCTCTGACCATGGGCTTTTATACTATCACTACGCTCTGGCACGCTGCATTGAGTGGGCCAACCAAAAGTATAAGGTCCCTAGTTTAAACCAGTTTTTGACCCATCTAAACTACTGTAAATCCTTCTAAAACTTGTCTAAATCTTTCCGGCTATCTAAACCCTTCCAAACCCTTGAACTATATTTTTTTTTATATCTTCTCATGTTTCTATTCCCATGTTAAAATTTATGGTGTAGGAAAGAAATCGTCAGTTGAGTCTGTCCCTGTTCTTATTTCAAAAACAAAGCACTTTGACAATCACGTTTATAGAGCTATAAAAAACGAGGAACCAAAAAAAAACTTGTTGGGTATAAAAGTTTTAACGCGTGTTACGACATAAAGATGACACCGAGTATGACCCCAAGTTCCTTTTTACGAGTGTCTGAACACGACCGTGATCGCCCGGAAATAAAAAGATCAACCGTAAAACAAAACGCAGATGAACTTCGCGACAGTCGTTTCACTTTTTACTGCGAAACTGACTTCATAAAAACGTGAGATATTTAGAGATAGTACCTTACAGAAGCTGACAAGGGCTATTCCATACTCACATTCTGAAATTGTATTGCTTGTAATATTCTTACACAGAGTTACTCTGATTTTGTTACGAATCGTGACTTCAGTTCGTAATAAAAAGGGAAGAGGGAAGAAAAACAACTTTTCAAAGTCGAAACTACGCTTTTCTTTGACAGAAAAGAGTGCCTTCTCTTCATTTTCTTTGGTGCTTATCATTCCTTACCTGATCAGGTGAAGCTAACGAAATCTGCTGGCTGCTTCTCGCCTTTACCGAAGAATGTGGCTTTCAAGTTGTCTATAGTACGTAGTAACTATGGCAACAACGCGGACGCAAATCTCCTCGTGCCTCGCGACACGACCTACGAAGTGTGCTACATGACAGCGTCGATTTATGACAACTAGAAAAAAATTTTTACTGCTGTACAAGACGACGGACAGATTTCTGAATGCCGGTATTCGATGATTTGACTTCGATTCGACAACCCCGGAATGGACGCCATGTTAGATTTTGAATTCACGCTGCGAGTAGCTATTTATTCTGCCGTCGTTCGATCGCTGCTAGAAGCTGTTTTTTCAGCGAGAATAGCAAGTTTTGGAAATAGCGTGAAATGGCAACAATGTTGTAGCAATGTTTAAAATGACTGTTGCACTTTGTTCTTTATCCGTGTTGTTATTTATAGTCATACCAAAAACCAAAACTGGTAAAAGGGGCCGCCAAGTTCCGAATGGTCTAAGAACAAAGTGCAACAGTCATTTTAAATATTGCTACAACATTGTTGCCATTTCACGCTATTTCCAAAACTTGCTACTTTCGGTAGCAATGTTCAAGTTTTCATTTAACGTCCAAAGTATTATTCGGTGCGATTAAGTTGGCGAATGTTTTGGTGTGTTGATATCACTCCTTTTAAGGGCTGAACCATTCGGAACTTGGCGGCCCCTTTTACTAGTTTTGGTTTTTGATATGATGTCACTCCTTTTTTTTTTAATTGTGTTTTGACCCAACTCCACTACCATGCAGACGTGTAATAAACTGCCACTTCACAAGAAATTGGTTTTCAACAACCTTTGGCTACTACCTTTTTGCCTATAGGTCGAACCATTCTCAATTTAGTCACCTCTTTATAGGTTTTTGGTTTGGTTTTAATTTTGTTGTAATTTGTTTTATTTAGTTAGTTCTAGTGTGTTGATATCACTCCTTTGAAGGGCCGAAGCACTCTTAACTTGGTGGCCTCTTTACCAGTTTTTGGCTTTGTTTAATTTGCTTTGTTTTTACAGTTGGTTTATTTTTCGTGAATTGGACGTGAATACAATTTCTTTGCAACGTTGTTTAGATTTATCGTGATACACTAGTGTATGTCTAGGCACGCATATCCGTATTATACACGTTCACACTGTCCAAACTTTGGTCGTCCAATGAGAGACAATGCCGACAATACTAACAATGGTTATAACAATATTTTCGTACTTACGCGCCCTACCACGCCATCTCCGTTACGTCCCCAGGCTCCAAACCATAAAAGTTACGCAGATCGTATTGTACTGCACCCATTCGTCCAATTTCATAGCTGGAAGCTTTCCCGTTATCTCGGTAGCGATGAACAATCAGCCTATGGGATTTAAGATGGGGATGAGGGAATTAGCTAGCTAGTAGTAACACATTTACAACGTTATTGAGGGTCAGATTTTGCATTGAAAGCAGCTTAGCTGGCATTCCTACACGAGTTAATTTTTGTCAGGTGCGTCATTGCTCTCGATTTCAACACAATTATATCAAAAACCAAAACTGGTTAAAGTGGCCGCCAGGTTCCGAATGGTTCGCCCCTTCAAAGAAGTGATATCAACACACCAAAACATTCGCCAAGTTAATCGCACTGCTTAATAATTCGAAGGTTAAATGAAAACTAGAACATTGCTACTTTCGGTAGCAATGTTCAAGTTTTCATTTAACGTCCAAAGTATTATTTGGTGCGATTAAGTTGGCGAATGTTTTGATGTGTTGATATCACTCCTTTGAAGGCCCGAACCATTCGGAACTTGGTGGCCCCTTTAACCAGTTTTGGTTTTGGTTTGATATCACTCCTTTTTTTTTTAATTGTGCATTGACTCAAATTCACTACCGTGCAGATGTGTAATAAAGTGCCACTTCAACAAGAAATTGGTTTTCAACACTTTGCTATTATCTTTTGCCTATAGGCCGAAACACTCTCAACTTGGTAGCCTTTTTACCAGTTTTTGACTTTGTTATTACAGTTGGTTTATTTTTCGTGAATTGGACGTGATACAATTTCTTTGCAACATTGTTTAGATTTATCGTGATACACTAGTGTGTGTCTAGGCACGCACGTCAGCATACACGTTCTCATTGTCCGAACTTTGGCCGTCCAATGAGAGACCATGCCGACAATACTAACAATGGTTATAACTAGGAAACAGGCTTTGGGCCTATTGTAGGCGGAGCGGAGAGAAATTTATTTTAAATTTGTATTTACTCTCATTATAATGGCTTTGTAATATTTGCCAAGGGTCCTTAAAAAGCTGGGGGCAATATTCACTCGGCTACATTTGAGCTGAAGCTCTTTTTTTTTTCATTTTAGGTAGGCTACGTTTCATATTAATTTTAAGATGCTTTCGTTTGCTCCCACATTTAGTTTCTGTTTCGGCATTTGCGTCCTCTTTACGTCATCGCCGCCATAGTAAAATAACACGTTAGCCGCCGTGGTTAAGCTGCTCAATAATGCTTACATTGTTTATATTTATTGCAGAGTACCTTTCGTAGACTTAAAATATTAACAATAAAGCATTTAACTGCAAGCTAAACAATCATCAGTAACGGCAGTACTTCAAAATAATCAGGATTCAAAATATCCGCGGCTCCCTACGGCGCCTCCTACGACAATGTTAAAGCGCACACCTCCGGCACATACTGCAACGGCGAGCGCTAATTTTTTTTTTAAATAGAATTATCACAATTGTAGGTCAGACAGTGTTAGCTTGGATGAGAAGATAGCATTTAAATAATTCTAAAGCCTAATTTCAAGCGTAATTGTTATCACTCGTTTTAGTTTCGTAAGCGACAACAGTTAGGCCTATTGCTTCGAGGTTAAGCCTATTCATTCTTGCAGCACGGGATGGAGAGTCGGCAGTTTCCATAGCAATCCATGAATGTTAAAATTATTATACGAAGCCAAATTATTGTTCTGTGTTGTGATACAAACACGTAGTCTGCCTTGTATACGGTCGTCTTATATGAGAGGTTTCCTCCGGCAGCGGCGATTTGATGTTTCACATTTGAGATTCCCGTTGATAGTGTCAACGCCACTTTGGTTGCCATGTTTGCTAAATTCCTGCCAGTATTCTTTTTCACACGAAACGAATGTGAGTCGTTAACGAACCCTTCTGTTTTTTCCCTTATACTTGCCTTCCTCTAGTGCTTAAAGTGCTATAATCAAATGGTATTATTTCATTGGGTTATGCCAAAAAAGATTATTAGCTGTAAGGAAGCTACGATGATTTATTTCGGCGTTTTTTTAAAGTTCACTTGAGTCCCACCAGCAAGGCGTATGCGTCGTCGGAATTCCTTAACTATTCACGATTCCAAATTTACAATGGTGAGTGTTAGAAATAAATTCGAAAATTTGTTATTTCTCCCGTAATAATTGTTCGATTTACGTCAAATTTTGGTTCAGCAATACTGTTTGGGGTATCAAGCGTTGTACCAAATTTCATTCCAATCCGATCTTTGGTTTGGGTTCCATCCAGATAAAAAAATGTGCAACCAACGGACCAACGGACCAACGGACCAACCAACATTTTGCAATTTGGTGTCCGTTATAGGCTACCCTTCGCTCGCTCCGCCAACAATATTTTCGTACTTACGCGCCCTCCCACGCCACCGTTACGCCCCCAGGCTCCAAACCATAAAAGGTACGCAGTTCGTATTGTACTGCACCCATTCGTCCAAGTTCATAGCTGGAAGCCTTCCCGTTATCTCGGTATCGATGAATAATCACCCTATGAGATTTAACATGGGGATGAGCGGACTAGCTAGTAGCTAGCTAGTAACTAGTAACACATTTACAACGTTATTGAGGGTCAGATTTTGCATTGAAAGCAGCTCAGCTGGCATTCCTACACGAGATAATTTTTATGAGGTGGGTCATTGCTCACGATTTCAACACAATTTAAGCTTTTGTACCGCATTATTATTTTTCCCCAAGTACCTGAAATGTGCCCAACTATGCTTCAAGATATAAGACACTGACGCAATGGCGTCGCGCTACAATGGTTTACAACCTCGACAATTGAATTGATGTGGTGTTTGTTGTGATGTTTATTGCCTAACTTGGCGCGACACACTAGCGTGTGTCTAGATACGTTTAATTTTTTGCTTATTACCGCATTCATTTAAGAGAAACGGGAAATTAATCGTAAATAAACAACGGTTGCCTAGGGAAATAGGGTTCGGCGAGCGAAAAGGTCTTGTTGCGTAAACGCGCCCTTATCGGGCCTTAAAAAGGTTAATGTTCTAAAGAAACAGATTACAAGACAAAGACATGTTAGCCGACAGCAACTTTGTAGATCACTGGGAACGCATTGGATCATAAACAAAGATGGTTAACCTCTTGCCATCCACTCGGCATTGTCAGACTTGTACATTTAGTTATAGGCCTAAATGTTTCTCATAACTAGACGGCAACTATAGTACAAAACGCCCGAAATCAGTGGTTGTAAGAGATTACCCACCTTTGTTAATGGCTGTTGTTGACACTAGAAAAACTTGTATCTGATTACTACCGTTTCTTGTATTTGTGTCTGCGTTTACAGAAAATGCTGGCAGGGGCATAAACAACCAATAATTAAAGGTTTGTCGTGATTTATGGCTTGATGGTGCTTGAATAATCTAGAGTGCTTTACTGTTTACCAGCGAATCCTTGTTTGTAAACGGATTGAGTTGGAGTCCCGGTCAGGTCAGTACTTGTCATGTCATGTACTTGCCAGTCTTTAATAGTGACTTGACTGTAGGCTTTATTCAACCCTTACGACGGAACTTATAATTTATTGGCGGAGCTTAGCGTAGCCTATAACGGATACCAAATTGCAAAATGTTGGTTGGTTGGTCCGTTGGTTGCACTTTTGTAGTCTGGGAGGAGCCCAAACGAAAGGTCGGATTGAAATGAACTTTGGTACTTAGTTTGAAGCTCCCAAAAGTATTGCTGAGCTAGAATTTGCCGTAAATCGTCCACTTATTACGGAGTAAATTGCAGTGTTTTGGAATTTTTTTCTAACACTCACCATTGTAAATTCGGAATCGTGGAATCTTGAGTAGTATTGTCAAGCAAGAGAATCAAGCACATCGAGCTAAAAGCATGAAATTTGGTACACAAGTCATTCTTAGTAGTACAAATCGAACCAGCCATGGAACCCCCATGAAAGACCCCCAAGGGCCCCTAGTGCCCCTCCCCCCTTTACCCCCTTTTCTCCCCTGAATCTTTACCAAGAAATTCTGGCAAATCCAGCTAAAAGCATGAAATTTGGTACAGAAGTTATTCTTAGCAGAACAAATTGAACCAGCCATTGAGAATGAGCCCCCATGAAATACCCCCAAAGAGCCTCCATCTCCCTCCCTGTGCCCCCTCCCTGAGGCTTGACGTACAAATTCTTGCAAATCGAGCTAAAATTATGAAATTGGGTACAGAAGCCATTCTTAGCAGTACAAGTCAAACCTGTCATGCAACATCCTAGAGGCTTGATATTTCAATCCGCTCCGCCTGTAATAGGCCCAAAGCCTTTTTTTCTAGTTGCGTATAACTGATATAGTAAAGTATGTAGCGGCTAAGAGGTGAAAGTACTCAGCCTAGTAAGCTGATCTAAACTTGGTCAGTAGCAACTAACCCAGACGATAGACGATAGACGATAGACGATAGACTCACAAAACAATTTACAGTGTTTTGTTTAAACAGAGACACAGTTCGATTTTCGGAGGTGTCTTGGAATTCGATATTATTGGCAAAATATCGGCTATAATACCCAGTGATTCTTTGAAATCGATAATTTGTGAGTTTTAGCACGAAAGTGCTTTCCTGACTTAATTTCCAGACACCAAAGGTGGAGCGTAATTTTCTGGAAAGGACTTAAGCGCTAAGACGCACAAATTACACATATAGAAGCACTTTCTTTCCATAAAAACGATTCTGACTAGATTCGACATTAGATTTTATTTAAGCAGGATCGAACAGGCAATGTTTTACTTACAAAAATTTGGAATATTTAGAGCTCACTTTTGAAAGATTTACAATTTTCAACGGTTTCCTTTATTTGGCGTAGCGATTCTACCTAGTCCCCATCGCATTTCGTCATCCAGCCTATAAATTCATTTGATTCATTGTTGGTATTAGTAGTGAATAGGCCTAAACATCATTTTTATACCACTCATTCATGAAGTTATTCGATTCCTGAAAAGAAGCAGCTTTTGTGACGTCGTTGCCCTAATACGGGCGTAACTAGAATGAAAACGAAGTACTTCCTCTAAGTGGGTTCCACTTGTGATTTTTTCATCACTCCATATCCTAAGTAAAAATTACTTCGCATACTATAGTATGGCATTCATAAGAACCTAAAGATTGGTTGGTAAATATGTGGTAATTAAATTTTAGGCCTATTTACTCAGATGTACGCTTAATCACACGAATACAGGCCTAGTTACATGTGGCGCCATCTTGTAGCGTGCCAACAAAACTACAGCTGGATTCCCTATTAGGGAAAATTAGTCAAATATAATTGACTCTTGCTTGTAGTCATTATATTGAATAGTCATTATATTGAAGAGTAATATATAATTAGTCCAGCATTCGTATGTTATATACTAACGAATTTACGAACCGTATTACGATTATATGAAATACAGGACTCTACGTGTTAGACTTTCAACTTTGAGAGCTCATAACTCCGTCAGAAGTGAACATTTTAAAACCAACTTTGGAATTTACCCTCGACTAATCAAAGCGTGCAGTCCAAAAATTTTGAAATTCGGCCCAGCCAAATAAGAGATCCAGGAAAAAGCAAAACAGACAACTTCTTGTTCTTCTTCTGCTGATGTACTGTTCGTCTGTCGTCTGTACAGGTCAAATTACACCAGCAAAAATCACGGGAATAAGGTTAAATCACAGCTTCCTAGGTGACCATGTGGTTTGTCTAGCTCATTTTAGTGCAACTGAAATAGTTATTTAGAAACAAGCCATCACGTGCTAACTGAAACAATGCTATTTTGCTGATTAAACAAAAATTCTTCCTATACTGTAACCAAATTCTCCCAACGAACAATTACACTGAGAGCATTCACAAAAAAACGCAACTTTTTTTTCTAGCAATTTAGACACCCCGTCGCCCTGCTTTGTAACACCAGTTTAACACATGGCCTTCCCCACCCCTTCCCACCTGATAATGCGTAACATTTTCTTCCACCATCACCTACACGACCCATCCATTCTATAGTGGTTTTTTTTTATGAATTCGTTTTTACAGGCTGTAAATTAGTGCCTAGGGTCGTAATGACCAGTGATTAAAAAAAAAATTAAGTCGTAGACAGACGTTTGAAAAACGTTACACTTCGTTATATAACACTTCGTCATACTTTTCCCTCCTCCACCATAACAGATTTGCTCAACCCCCTTTCCCCTCTAGGCATTTCAAAATTTGTGAACGATCCCTTACGTCGGTGTAGATGTTGGTTCGCTCACAAATCCTACTTGTTAAAGTGTTAATGCGTTTTGATTGGTATTAAAGATAGCGTTCAGGGCAGGAGCAGTTCGTAAGGAAAGGTTTTTAACCTACGTCTGTGACTGGGAAAATTCCGATTTCTTTTAGATTTTGCACATAGTCGAGATTTTGCACCCATGGCTATTAGTGATTTCAAATGAAACAATGAATGTATCATCGTGATTATTAATTTGTTAATGTCACGAAATTCGTATAAAGATAGTTTTAAAGAAAGCTCTTTAAAGATATTCTAAGCAAAAAACCCTCGCTAAATCAGTACATTCACACGTTCCGTCCGAATAGGCTAGAATTATAGTTACAAGTTGGAGTTACAAAATTGGCTTACTAAGTCATAAAGCAAGTTAGTGGGGTGTGCGTTTCCTGCTTTGCTTTAGGTTGAAATATTTTTTCCCGGTTTAGTAACATGGCAGTGTATTTGCAGCAGACGCAGAGAGCATTATTGGATGTAATCAATTACCTTAAATGTACGAAATTCGGATAAAAATAATAAAAAATTCTAAAGCATCAAAATACAAATGCCAAACTTTATAAGAAAATTTTGTTCTTAAATTCATTCAACGATATTCCCAGTTCAAAGAAAACCTGCTACAATCATTCTTACACACGTTATGTCCGAATAGACTAGAACTAAGTTGACCACCGGGTAGTAAGGGTCTAGTGCTTACCAGCCACGTAATGATAAAATTGTACACCTAGACCCTGACTGTCAAAGCTTGTCCGAGTTCCTTCTAGGTTTTAACTTTTAGACCCTTACTCTTAACATTTAACGTTTCGTTTTTGTTTATTAATACAAAAAGTGATTAAGTTGGATGCTGTAATCCGTAATAACCAATCCAAAACTACTCCTGGCGCAACCTCAATACCGACAACTCAATACAGTTATACCAAGATTTTACGAGGTCTCATTTCGTCTCGACGGAAGTTCCAACACATGGCAGCAATTGCACAATTGGCTAGTCTCAATAGTGCAGCTAAGCAAATAAATGCATACTTAATGCAAAGTAACCACAAATGACTATACAACCAGAAGCCAGGAGCAGGGCCTGCTGTATTCGGGCAGCGAACTCCCAACAGTTAAGTTGCACGAACAACTTAATAACTCCCTTCCCTCCCTCTCTCCCTCCCCCCTGCCATCATCATCCACACCCTATTAGCTCATAGCTATCACTGTTCTCCTAATTCGAATCCCTCTTTCTTAAGTCGATGCCACACACGTGCCATCGTAATGGCGATAGAGACCACACCCTGTCGCATCCCCCACCCCTCAGTCACCCTTCCATCCCACACCCAACGCCCTTCTCTCCAACTTGCACAAAAAGGCACACGTCAACTGGAGAGCAGCTGGGCTTTGCTGCCGTTCCCTAGTGTCCCTACCCCTCCTCCCCTTCGATCACACCCATGACGCCTGCTACCACCCAAGCACCCATCCACCCACTCCATTCTATCAGCAACGCATACCAAGTGAAAAAGGTATTGTCCGGGTTTGAGGAAAAGGGGGAAGGGGGGAAAAAAGTGAAGTGGAAAAGACTTGGGTTTTTCAAAAGAAGGCGTGGTGGCACATGAAACCCGTAGCGTTCTAGCACCCAATCCGACTTTCCAAAAAGGGACGTGGCATCTATATTGCAGTGGTCTGTTGTACGCATTGCTAGCTATTGCTGGTGCACTGCTATCTTTTTTGCACATTCCAATGAATAATTAAGTCAGCACTGCGATAATAATATGGGAGAGGGAGAGCAGCTGAAAAGAACCTAATTTATGATGGGCTGGCAATGGACCCCATAAAATGATGGCCATTCGGTAGGCGGTGGAAAGTTTAAGAAGTTCTAATGGGAATAAAATAGTTTTTGATTTATAAAGAGTTGCAGATAATTATAAACAATTGCGTGGGTTGGTTCTTTTCTTTTTCTGCACACTAAAGTACAAGTGAGTGAACTCCCGTCCGAGCATCCGCAGCTTTGTTTCTTTTCAGTTATAATACCACGAGTGCTTGTATTAAATCGACAATTTGGGTGTTTTAGCACGAAACTCCTTTCCAGTTTTAATTTCCCGAGACCGAAGGTCGAGGGAAATTTGTTGGAAAGGAGTTGAGTGCTAAAACACCCAAATTATACATTTAATACAAGCACGAGTGGAATTCGGTTGAGAGTTCTTGTTTTCTTTTCCCTAAACGATTTTCTGAAGGAATGTCATGTTAGGGATTCGGTTTCAATTTACGATCTCGATTTCGATATAAGACTTAATTTTGATTTACGTTGTTTAGTTTTGTGTATAATGTTTACCTTTTATTTAGTTGACGATGTTTAACTCTTATTTGGCGTAGCGATACCATCCACCATCACATTTCATCAACCAATCTGTAATTTCGTTCGCTTAGGCATTGGCATTTCGTATTAAGCCTAACTTCATTTTTGATACGTCAAATGAACGTATCTTCACCGAGAAGCAGCTTCGTGTTTCCGTAAAAACCCGACGATTAACGATGCTAACGTCATTCCACCATCGCATTTCATTAACCAACCTGTAATTTTGTTCGCTTCGACATTGGCATTTCGTATTAGGTCTAACGTCATTTTTATTTTGTTGATACGCCAAATTAAACGTAGAAACAGCTTTGTGGTGTTTCTGTAAAAACCCGACGATTAACGAAGCTGACGTCATTTCTCTAATAGATCTGTATAGATCTGTGGTTTGTTTGTCAGCGCTCATTGAGATAAGCTTCGGTCTATATAATTACTGAAGGAGGAGGTTTCGGTTTCGATGAGCCGGGGTCTTCCCAGTGTAATCCGACCATGGTCCTCATTTAGTGAAAAGAAAACGAAAATTCTCACCTAAGTTCACTCTTTTCGTGTTCGTTTTGGTGCGGTTTACGTTTTGAGCTGGCAACGAAGCAAACAAAATGACGTAGCGAGGCCATTATGGGGCGAGTCATGCAGGCAGTTATCTCTTTATCTTCTGATTTACTTATGTTGATTCATCGGGTCTTATTTCACACTGCAACCTAAATACAAAACGTGTCGAAATACACCTGCGTACATAAACGTGCTACAGCCACTGCTCCAATACTACTTCTACCACCACTATTATTTAATATTTCTTCTTCAGCTGTTGAGCAGTGCTTCATTTTCTCCGAGTTCAATCCTGGCCCCAAACGAACCCTGTACATTCGGGAAGAAAAGGGCCCTGTAAATAATGTGCTCATGTCGAATGTGGCGTGTAAAATTCTTGGAATTCCCCAGTACCCTGATAACCTTAATTAATAATAAAATAGCCACAAACAGCAAATGGTCATTAAGTGCGTGACATGCAACTGCGGCTGTCTGGTTATTTTACTATTAATTTCTACTAAAGTGTTTCTCCTCGTATTTAACCGAGATAATCTAAGCAGTTGAAAAGGACGTTAATCCAAATATTTCCCTTTTTTCTTCTATCTTTCATTCGTTTTAGTTTTTAACTGATTACTGTGCTTGTCAAATAGCATTGTTTTCTTGTTTTTTTTTCTCTGTTTCATCTGAATCCTCTTTCAGTAAAAACCATAACTTTCTCTATCCACAACTTCATATCCTAATAAAACAAACAGTAAACGATTAACTGCAATCAAACCGAGACTTACATGCAAACATACGAAACATGTGAAAGAAATAACGACAATAGTCTATTACAATATGAATAATTTCAAACTTTAATTGGCCGAGCGAGCGAAACCAGCGATGTCGAACACCCGACTGAATGTTGATTCCGTGTTTTTGTTTATCTGTGTGTTTGTCTGTTTGGGACACAGTAACAATCGAAGTTTTGTTGTGATGAGGTAGACATTTCTTGACCAGGAAACTTTGGTGCATGAAAGAAACTAATAAGTGGAAGACTAAATTTCTACCTCAGCTATTTACGGATATGTTCGGGTTTTAGCCCAGTTTTTAATAGTGGTGGTAAGGGAGTGGGAGTTATAAGGCTAGTGGCCCCGAACACTGTATGAACAATAACAACTAAATACCGTCTGCCATGATATACCATAGTGAAAGTTCTTTTAGTGGGAAGAACGCAAAAAAAAATAATTATAAATGGTAATAGAAATACCATTACTGTTAATTTCTCATGTTTTGAAACAACAATTATATGCCCAATGGCATCGAATTATTCAACACTAGGCACATAATTGAGTTCTGGATGTCATTACTCAGCCGAGCGAGAGATGACATGTGTTTTCCGATGTGTTGTAAAATTTAATTCAGAATATTTTTCGTAACCACTTCACTAGACCAACATGATTTCTGCATGAGAACGAATTTAACACTGATCTTTACGAGCGCAACAGGATGGTTCTGACACCAAGAGCGAGATTGGGTATGTACGTGACAAAAGCAGTAACCATGTTTGAAACTGTAAACCATGGTTACTGCTTTTATCATGTACATAACCAATCTCGCGCTTGGTGTCAGAACCATCCTGTTACTCTCGTAAAGATCAGTGTTAAATTCGTTCTCATGCAGAAATCATGTTGGTCTAGTGAAGTGGTTACGAAAAATATTCTGAGTTAAATTTTACAACACATCGGAAAACACAATATCATCTCTCGCTCGGCTGTGTAATGACATTCAGAACTCAATTATGTGTCTAGTGTTGAATAATTCGATACCATTGGGCATATAATTCAGTTCACAAGAGCACAATTACTCGGCCGAGCGAGAGATGCTACATTACATGTTTTCCATTGTGGTCTAATATTTAATAAAGAATATTTTTCTTAGCCACTTCACCTATATGGTTTATGCCCAGTGGTATGCGAACGAATCTTTACGAATCTGTACAGGTTTGCCACCGCACGCGAGATTTAGTGTTTCTTTTTTTTAATCATTTGTACTTATTTTCTGCCGTCTTGACACTAAAAGAATTTACTTTATGGTACAGTACGGCAAATGGCTTTGTGTTGTACATGTAGTGATAGGGACCACGAGCCTTTTATATCGGGCTCCCCTACCTCCTCTACTCCTACAGCGCCACTATTCTGCTTAGCCATCTAACGGAAAACTAGAATACTGTATATCCAAAAATATTTACGGTTAGAATTTCATCTTCGAACTCGTGATTTCATTCCCGAAAAGAATTCTACCAAATCACAATAAAACTGCGAACGTTATCGTATCCCAAACAGATAAACACACACACACAGATAATCAGACGGAAAAAAAAAATCAAAATTCAGTCAAGAAATTCGACCTTTCCCTTTGCTCACTCGGTAAATTAAAGACGAGATGGAAGTAGAAAGAAACAAAGAGTGTCTGGCATTGATTTGGCCTGCAAACCGAAATGTCACAACCCTTTGCTTTCTCTTTATCGTCTTTCCCAATCCCCAAATCGAAAGGCATTACGGGAAACCAACGACTGTGATCGAACGAAAGTGGTGGTTGCAAGTTGTTAAGGAGTGGTGGTGGGTTTTAGGGGAGGGGCAGGGCAGGGATACGCCAGAGAGGTTGAAGGGGGGGGGTGTTGATTCAACCGATGTGCTGGGGGAACAAAATCGCCATCAGGCCCGATGTTGATCAGATAAACCAGCTAATTACGACGCATTTGGCGACGTGTCCCTGGTGCCTAGTACATTAACGGGGGCCGTTCATTATTTAACGAACGGATTTATTGAAACAGCCTCT
>JAHWFP010231678.1:43889-78728 GCA_023313725.1 Lithobius niger | reverse complement strand
TAATTTTTTTGGGTTTAAATAACAGTATGCAGTTTCTGTTACCGGCACCCTAGTTTTACTTGGCGGGACGAAAAAAAAAAACACAACTACAACCACCACAAAAAACGCTGTTCTACACATATTTTGCGACGAGGCCCTGTCGTAGTCAGGATGATCACAATGTTTAGGAATTTTTATTGTTGTTAGAAATAAATGTAACTTATGGCTATGGCCTTTGATGGGAATGCTATACATGCAAACCGACTGAGGGCTGGTAATCGTGGCTGACCTGTAGCAGGAGATTATTAAAAGTGTAAAACATTAACACCTCCAATCTCATTGCACGAATGTGAAAAATAATTAGCACACTGGGACGAGTAAGTACTTCAGAACATTTGTTTGGTTTGAGTTTCGTTTTTTCATTTCAAGGAATTTCATCCTGCTTACCTTGTTTGTTTTTAAGGTTCCTCAGATCGTGACAAACTCGTTAAAAAGTTAAAACTGAAATTTTGAATTAAAATGCAAAACTACCTATTGACGTGGCGCGCCGAAAAATTAACGGCGACGGGCAGCGGCGGCGTGCCGAAATTATTTTTCATCAGCAACTGCGTGCGGAATATTGGAAAAATCATCGGCAGCAGCGGCGTGGCGTGGTGTGGAGGCGCACGGGTCTACGCCGCCAGGTCGCGTATAGGCAAGGCCGGCTGAGATAAGAGTTGATCCAGGAAGCAGCTACTATCTCAGCTGGCCTTGCGCATAGGTCCACGATCGTTTCTTCGAGCAGCTATCTAGCGAGCCTAACGTAAATTCCACGTTGCCAGTTGTAGCATAATACAATCAAATACAATTTTTACGTTCGGAGCAGTCCCACTTTAGTTTCATAATAAGTATTCACTAGTTTGTTAGTCCAGGTGGTCCAGAGTTGCGTCGATTCGTGGTCCAGAGTTCCGTCGATTCGTTGGATCGACAACGACTGCCATGTTGATTTCAGAGATCACAAATACATGACGTCAGAGTCGGCGCATGCGCAGTCCAATTTATTTAGGAAAAGCGGTCTTCGGTGATGAGGAGGATTCATACCATGCCGACCTCGCTTGCTAGCGTATAGGAGCTTGATTAGGTAAATCAAGCTCCAAAAAAGGTACTGTTATGCCCATAGTCGATACTCGTGTCCGCGTTTCCGTGTAGCTGGTCGGTGTACAAGCCCTAATAAAGTTTCAACAATATCTATTCCTTGTTGTATTTGGTTTCTACTATGTTTGTTACATTATTTCCACCAATCGTTGTGCATAAGAATGATCAAAACAACGCCAAAAGATGCTATTCTATCCAGGCAAAACAATGTAACAAAGCAATAAAATAACGTAAACATTGTCCACGTGACGGGTAAATACTTCAGGCAAAATTCCTATTCGAATTACTCATTTTTTTGATTATCTGTGACGAAGAGGGACAATTTTGCTTAAACATTCCTAGGATCTTTTACGTGTACAATCTGCATGATACCAATGCTGCAACGGGGCAACAATACATTCTTTAAGTGGGACTTAAGTGCTAATCATATGTACTACCAGGTTGATTGCGTTAGAAGAGTTACAGACTGTCTGAATCACCTACAGGTGCGATTGGCTAATTCGTAGTTCAATCAATTGTACCTCGAGGGCACTAGGGTTCCATTTATAATTTTTATAAACCTTTTATGCATCGTTCAGTCGCCTTTCTGTTTATTTTAAACCCGAAGTCATAGCGAAATTCTGTTTATAATTTGATGTGACTGGCTGCTTGATCAGCTTTTGTTTGCGCTACTCAAGTTGGGTTTGGCCAGAGTCTTGAAACAGTTTTACCATATAAGGGCGCAACCGTGTTAGCATCCGTGGACTGCATCCAACAGCTGTTTGTTTATTTGTGTGTTCTTACTGCAGCTATTTTCTCCTCTGCATTATTGAGGTCAGAATACTTATCATGAAAATCGAAGGGTCGAGTTGAGTCCCTTCATGATTCAGTCGAGGGGGTATCAAAGCAATTGTGCTAGGGGTCGGTAATCCACGAGTAATCCGGCGATATTCCCTGGTCAAATTTCGTAAATTTTAGAAGACGTTTTGAAACGCTCAAGTGTAAAATCAGTTTTGCAACACTTTTCGTGCATTAGATCTAGTACTATATATTGCAAGCAGAAATACAACTTATGTGAATTGAGTTCCCAGGCAAGAAACTCTACAAATCGTTGGTAATCTGGAGTCATCCCAAATTATTCCATGTGGTAATCTATTAATACGAATTATTCCTCGTAGTAAGCCAGTATTCAAAGTATACCACACAATCTCAGATTTCCAGTTTTGGTAATCCGAGTTAATATCAACAAGTGATCCGGTATGAATCCATTCTAGTCGTAAAAAATCCACTGGTATTCCAAAGTAGTTTGCGGCAATTTTAGGTATTCTTAGTAAACCATGGTAATTGTGTGGTAGTCCACGTTTGCAAGTAATCCGGTGAGTTTGCACGTTTGCAAGCAATACTATTGTGACTTAATTACCCCTCAGATTTGTGTAGCCATGTATATCATGTGGTGTGTGTATTATTATTTACAAGTTTGCTATTATTTTGGGCTCTGCAACGATTATTTGTACTTTAATCCTCTATTAATTTATAATAATTTCTTTTTCTTTCTAGGTAAGTTCCTTCTATCTACTCGTTTGTCAGCTTCGGAGTTATCTCAGTGTTGATGTATGTGGTGAGTTTTGCAGCTTCAGTATTTATTTCTGTCATTTTAATTCTACTGTTATCAAAATATCAGTAGCATGTAACAAAAAATATATCCGAAAGCCACCTGGAGACGGAATTATCGACCATACAGTGTGAGTTCTGACCAGTACTGTAGATGCTGGGTGCTGGGGTTGACAAGTCAAGGGGCCTCCAAAGTTTGGGAGGCCCCAGATTCCAAAGCAGGATTTTTGACAGAAGTTTTTTAATAAATTTGATGTGGTAAGGTTTTAAGGCGAAGATCATGATCACGTCACCATCACGAATTACGCATCCTCTCAACTGAACGTGTGCGTCGAAATCACTGAACATTGATGGTTTGTAGCAAAATTTGTAGCAAAATTTGCATGAAAGAATCCCTGAAAAATTTTAAGCGATATGAAAAATTAGTGTCGTCGTCAGTAGTTGATTCCAAATAAAATAAAAAGCTCATCCTAATCACTTTAAAAAAATTGGTTCAGCAAGTTTTGCAGGCTACCAGTGTATAAATAGATGTGTGCAGTTGACCTTGGCCTGATAACAATGCCACCACTCACCCAGGCATCACCAAACGGTTTTATTAAAAAGTTTTATTGCAAAGTTTTATTATTTTCGTTCGCTTTGATCACTCAATCAGCGCATCCTTTGACTCAACCTCCACTCCTCACAGCTAATGATTCTTCCTTTCTAATGATCACTTCTATTATATTCTTCCATGATCATGCTGGTGGAAATATCAGCGCATCATTTGATTCAAATCACCCCTTCCCCTCCCCACGCCAAAATGGTTCCCCCTCCCCTTTCTAATGATAACTTCTATTATATTCTTCCATGTTCATGCTGGTGGAAATATCAGCGCATCATTTGATTCAAATCACCCCTCCCTCCCTCCCCCCCCCCTCCCCTTTCTAATGATCACTTCCATTATATTCTTCCACGTTCATGTTCGTGCTGGCGAAAATAAATAAGGCTCAAAGCGGCCTCGAATGATAAATGATAAATGATAAATGATAAAAAATTTTCAAGCGTGTAAAATGTAAAGTGTACAATTTTTTTAATAATAATAATACAATAAATGTTATTAAAATGGGAAAGTCCTAGGAGCTTGAGTGTGCAGCCATACAATATCAATATACATACAACAAATTAAAATCACGGGAAAATCAAATACTTATATGAATTTTAGTTCCCATCGTCAAGAAAGTACTGTTAAGGTATTTTTTTCCCATTCTGATGTAAAATATCATCAGGTAATGATTTATACAATGTATAATACAATGTAGAATACAATGTATTCTATACGTTCGACGTCTTTTTCCGGAATAATTATGTGCAAATATAACGTTATATTTGTAGGTTGAACTTCTATAAACCAGTTCATCTGAAGGTCAGACAAAACTTTAAATTCATTTTTGTAAGTTATTTAACAGTAAAATAGTCTCTAAGTCCTCATCATACACATTATTCGAAATTTGTTATATAATTCAGAACTTTTCCTATTATATTTTTTTGTAGAAAGTCTGATGACTTTCTTGTGCCTTCAGACTGCATCAAGAGTTATATCCGAGGCCAAACCACGGATCTCAATTCCACATAGGGAGAATACTCTCTACCCACGCGAAGTAGTAAGATCTTTTTATTTTTCATGCCTAGAATTTTAGCAAGCAAATACAATTCTAGAATCATGCTTCGTATTCTTGCTGCAAGAATTTCAATATGTTGTTTAAAACACCATTTTGAAAATAAATAAAGTTCATTTCTTCTAGAAGATCGTTCGGTCTAAGTTTAAAAGAAATGCCTACCCTATTTCATTCGAATGAGTTCATGCGTTCAGCCGTGCACGTTTCGAACAACAACGAACTTGTAACAACTTGTAACCTTTAAAACTGGTTAGACATCATTGACAGCTACGTCATATCGACATTTAAATTTGGTCATGCTTATGAATGACCGACATTAAGGTTGCTAGTCTATAATCCCACAAAGCTGAGCGTGGTACCATGACGAATTAGAACCATCAGACGCCTACAATTTGTCGCCGTTTGGAATTATAACTTTGCAACGTGGCGATAATTACTCTGTGTTTGAAAAGATTTAGTTAAGCCTAACCGATTGCCGACGCTACAATTTGTTTACGCCCCAGTGTACAAATCCCAAAACTATTCATTCACACCCAAACATGGACGTCAACAGAACAGACGGAAATGTTAAGCTTATACCATACGCTGGATGCACTTCGGACCATTATATTCGGCAATTATGTTTTAATAATTATTGCACATATTTTAACGAGTTGAACAGAGCGTGTAGGCGTCTCCCTAATCGCTAGCACTCACGCGCCGAATTTGACACGTTTGGTCATCGGTTGGACGCTGATAATCACCTCTACCGGAAGTGATCTGCTCATTTGCATATTTGGCGCGCATTGGACTATGGCAACCGTCGCACATGTCTCGTATACGAAGTGCGCTGTGGAAAAGTACGACGTCCAAGTCCTAACCAAGTCCGTAGTGGCTCGCTCCCACGGTGGTTGTTATACTACTAAACGTGAAATAATACAGGAAACTGAAGAAAAAGAGGCTGCACTTGTAGTTATAGTAAGAAAATAACTAAAAAGATGGTTCCGGCGCAGCATTCGGGGGCTGCAGCGAAAGCCGGTGTGTGGCGACCTGCACGAAAAAAAAAATCCCATGTCATCTTGTGGCCGGAAATCAGACCTGGGTCTAGATGACCGCACACTGGCTTCACTGCAACCCCGAATTCTACAATGTGTATACTTTACAGGAAAGCTGTACATGTAAACAATGACTGACATTTCGTAGCTTATTCAGAAAGACAGAGCCGCGGCCTGCTACGGGCATGCTACGAAAAAGAGGGGGAGGGGGTGGGTGCATGCAGGCCAGCGTGTGGACGCATGCGGCACCAACCTTACATGCTGGGGTGTGCCCGATACTTCGTTCGCTATCTTCCGATTCTATTTTTTTCAAATACTTCAACAATCTAAAAATTTCCGAACGTTGTAGGCTTTCTGGCTAATTTTCGAGAGGCTAGAATTCAGACATTTTTACGATTTATTGATTTCTGTTCCGTTTTCACAGGTGCATTCCATTTCCTTAGTTTGGCGGTGTTAGCCACTGAATGGACAAAAACTAAGTTCCAACGCACATCACGAGCTTTTTTAGGCTTTCCCATGTTACACAGTTTTACAACATAAAATGGACTATATACTATATGTCCATTGTATGTTGTAAAAGCTATTTCGTGCAGGATGCGCGAATATATTGGAGCATCCTGCACGAAATAGCTTTTGCAACATTTATGTAAATTATGGTGAATGAAGCAAAACCGTTTCTCACGAGGGAGAAAAAAGGAAAATTTGCAATATTTACACGCGTCTGAAGTATTGTTGCAAAACTGAGTCATGCAGGAAAGCCCAATGGGAGAAATTCACCTTTGTAAGTTAAACGTGTGGAAATGTTGCAAACGCATTCTTTTCTGTTTTTTTTTTTGTTTCGCGGGAGACAGTTTTCCGACATTCACTCAAATGTATAGAAATGTTGCAAAGCTATTATGTTAGATGAGAGGTATGTCCTTTAAGCTGTTTTAAGCATTGAAACATTGCAATTTTAGCGTGGTTTGTACTTGTATCAGCAAATCTTAGCTTTTTAAAAATGAGTTAATGACTTACTGTGTAAATTTTCCGCTCCAGTGTACACGATATCGTCCACTCGAATAGCAGTGCAAATTCCGCTCATTAAAGCGAAAAGCGCGTGGAAGTGTGACACGTTCTCCCTTGACCGCTGTCCAATTTAAGTTTCCAGATTGGGTTACATACAAAGACAAAGCTTTGGCCATGGGACCCAGTGGTCTTAGTCGTCCGGTCAAAAGTGTCGGTCTTTAATCTGTTGGTCAGGTCGGAAGGTCTCTCTCTCTCTCTCTTTTCCCCTCCAGCCACCACATTTCTTGACTCTTTATTCTCATCTTCTCGAAAGGTGGAGGAAGTCTTGACTTGCAAAGGCCGCTTTAGCAATGCTTGGCCCACCATACATCGCATCGTTGGCCCCAAGCCATAAAGAGCTTGGCTTCTCTGTCGTTCTCCCGTGTTCGGCGGGAAGCCAATGAATATACATCGAAGAGCTGGAGTGAAGGGTTGCGGCTTTAACGCTTCTGCTGACTTCTGATTTAGAAATTGATCTTAAAGCGATGTTTCTCGTCAAAAAAAAAAAAAGAAATAGTTTTGTGTGTTATATGTAGAAGAATTAATTAAATAATTAAAATATATTTGAAATAAAAGCATTCTAATAGAAAAGTAAATTTGTAAAGTTACAAATACTTTAGATTAAATGCTTATCTAAAACAAAACCCACAAGGGTGAAAGAACCCGCCAAGTTTCAGCCGATCAAAGTAGTGATAGCAGAGCCAAATTGGCTGCCACCAAGTTGATACATTAGTTGCCAAGCTAATCCCACCGAGTATTAGATCAAAGGTTAAATCAAAAACCTGACCATTGCTACTATCGGTAGCAATGTCAAGGTTTTGATTTAACGTCTGAGGTAATAGTCGGTGAGATGAGCTTGGTAACTAATGTAGCAACTTGGTGGCAGCCAATTTGGCTCTGACATCACTACTTTCATTGGCTGAAACTTGGCGGGTTCTTTCATTTTGTTTTAGATATCACTTCTTTTGTAATTTTTTTTCGTGGCATCTTATTTTAGCCACTGCCCAGTTATCTACTATCTGTCCAAGTTTGGTCGAAAAATGTTGAATACGAACAGAGATATTAAATTTGTTTTTAGTTTTGCTGGACTTCAATCATATAAATTAAATCATATAAATCATAAATCATAGATCACATAAATGCTGATTTGATTCTGATTTTTAATCGGAGAGCCATGGCTGAAAGCCGTACGCCCTCTAACCAAATACACTGTAAAAAATATTTCCGTTTTTTTACGGTGACAGTCAATGGTAACACTGCTAACAGGAAAGTGAACGTAATTTAACGGACATCCCGTTATCTTGAGCAACGGGTAAAATTTACTGAGCATTAATTAGTAAAGATGAGTTGAAGTCAGGCTAAACAGTAATTATCAGTCTAATTACGGTACATTATTCCGTAAAATAAATTTACAGGCATGTTCCGTAAATATTTACGGACGTTGTACGGTGAAAATACGGAAATTTTTAACAGTGTATACAAAAGAAATAACACAGTATCATCTGCAACAAGCAAATTCCACCCAATACCAACTCATACTCTGTAACGATCCGCTCGTTAGCCCCTCAACACCAAGTCCAACCATCAACCATCGATAGCGCGGACTGCGAATTTATTAAGAGCTTAGTGGCCCGAAGCCATGAGCCATACTACAAACAAGTAGCGCATATTCGCATATTCGCATATTTTATTTGAGTGACAGACCGAAGCTACACACTCATAGTGCGTCCATTTTATCGACAACTTTGTGTTTCCGATTTTTTCTGGTAGTCCGTTGCATTTTGTTACTCGTTAACTAACTAGAAAACAGGCGTTGGGCCTATTGTAGGCAGAGCGAACAGATCTTTATTTCAAATTTATATTTAGTGTTTATTTTAATGACTATACCATATTTGTTAATGCTCCTTAAAATGTGGGAAAAACGTTCACTCGGCTAAGTTTGGGCTCTTTGCCTTTTGGTGTGACGTACTGCTGTTATTTGCTGCCTTTGTCTTATTTTAGCTTTTTCTTCAAATAAGCCAAAGGTACGTATCATATTTATTTTAATAGGCTTTCGTGTGCTCCATCACTTAGTGTTTGTTTAATTATTTTTAGCTTCTTTCCACATTCGACTCTAAAGATGTGAGCCATCGCCACCGACTAAAAATAAAACAGCACGTTTGTTACGGTGGTGGGGCTGCCGTCGCTAATAATTCTGACATTGTTTTCCACAATAATTACTCCTGTGAATAGTGCCTTACCTAAATTACAAATGTTAATAATAAAACATTTAATTGTAAGCCAAACAATCATCAGATAGTGATAGTGATAGTGATATTTTAGAGCGATAGTTTTTAACAATACTCAAAAGATTCAGCAGGTTGGCAATGCTGCCGTTGGTCTAATACTTGACAACGCCACCAACGAAAATATTGAGGCGCACTCCTCAATCACGCACAGCAGCAGAGATATGAAAACCATATTATAATCTATCAGTAACGATCACAATATTGCAGGTCAAAAAGTGTTAACTCTTCTCTTAGGCCTACTTTAGCCTTTAGGACGAATTTTTAGCTTTTAGGCTTAATTTTTAGTTGTCATTTTTATTTCGTATGTAGCAGCTGCGTTTGAAATTAGGCTTATTCATTAATGCGTCACGGCATCGAGACTATACACGTTGCCGTTGTAACGAGTAATCTTTAAACTATTAGACGCAGGCATGTCGTTGTTTCGTGTGTGGTGCAAATACATCGTCTCATATATAGTTTGGTTTTATATGTACTACTTCGCCGTGATACGATGATTTAGGTTTCATATTTGGGATTCCCATCGCTAGTGTAAATGCTAGTTTCGTTGCCATGCTGAAGGTAATCCCTCCAAGCATTTTTTTTTCAAATGATGCTAAGGTGTATCGTTAACGGAATCCTTTTGTTTTTTGTAGTTGCGATGTTCCAGTAGTAGTTAAAATGCGACAATCAAATGTTATTAATTTATTGAGTTAGTCGAAAACGGCTATCAGCTAGAAAGAAGGAACCAAAATTTAATTTGCCGTGTTTTTTAAAGTTCACTTGACTACCATTAGTATGGTGTATGCTTCGTCGGAATTCCTTAACTATTCACGACTTCAAATTTACAATGGTGAGTGTTAGAAATAAATTCGAAAATTTGTAATTTCTCCCGTAATAATTGTTTGATTTACGACACATTTTGGTTCAGCAATTCTAATTAGGGTATCAAGCGTTGTACCAAATTTCATTCCAATCCGATCTTTCGTTTGGGCTCCACCCAGACTAAAAATGTGCAACCAACCAACCAACATTTT
Source organism: Lithobius niger (assembly GCA_023313725.1). NCBI lineage: Eukaryota > Metazoa > Arthropoda > Chilopoda > Lithobiomorpha > Lithobiidae > Lithobius > Lithobius niger. The sequence goes on along the minus strand of JAHWFP010231678.1, from coordinate 68,991 downwards.
GCAATTAGGTGTCCGTTATAGGCTACGCTTCGCTCGCTCGCCTGCTCCGCCAACAAAGAGTAGTGCTTATTTTGGTCACCGGTGGTGTTTTCCCAACATAAAAAAAAAAAACATTACAGATAATTGCAATCTTTTAAGTTAATGCCTCTCCAAACGTCAAACCGTAAAAGGCACGTATTGGAGTTAAAAAAGTGTTGAATAACAAATTTCATTCGTATCTGTCGCATAATTTATTTTATATGAGCTGAATTAGTCAGCAGTCAGTATATTGTAGTCAGTAGTCAGTTGAAATCAACTATCTTCACTCACTTTTATCACATTGATACAGTTTATGCACTTGATTGAAATGCAACTATTGCTTGTCAGGTCACAAAGACTGCCCATTTTCAACAATTTTCAAGCTGTTTCAACATGTGGCCATGCAACTACAATGCAGGAATTAAACAATTACTTTCTTACAATGAAGTGTGACAATTATTGAACTTGGTGGACGGACCACTAGCGTGGTCCTTGATACAAAGGTTAAAAAGTTGATGCTTAAAGACCTCTTGCTTAACATAATCGTTTTCGGGTAATTTTTTGATTCTTACATTCTTCGTAAATTGACCATGCACGCCTTTAAAAATTGTTGTTGATTTCTTTTTTTTTGCTCAGAATTTTCTCTTTATTTTGCGTTTTCTGTGACCATGCTATTGACAAATTAAAGGAATTTTCAAACGTGTGCGTCCCCATCGTACTTGCCTCTAAAGTTTGCCTCTAAAAAAATTTAAATAGGCCACGCATTTTTATCGATTTCTTATGACCGCAGTATGTCATAAGAATACAATCATGAGCAATAAGTGGCGCATCAGTAGTATGAACAGTAGTCTTGTTGCTTTGGCTTTAACAATGTAACTAACAATTGGGGAAGGGAACAATTTTTTGGATCACAGTTGGCGTGTTCCCAACATTCATAAATTACAAATGCTGCAACTTTCGCTGTTAAGTCAAATCATAAAATGGATTACTCGCAGGCAAATATGAACTGAATGCCTAAAAATGTCAACTAAGTCGGTCACATAAATTATTTTATCTGAGCGGTACGAAATTCTATTAGTACTACTTTCGTAACAGATAATTAGAAAAATCAACGATGTTTACATGGGCCGACTTCGTTAGGTAGCACTCAGGGCACAGTATCTATCTATCCACCCTAAACCAAAACTGGTAGAAAAACCCGCCAAGTTTCCAAAAACGATCGGCCTTTGAAGGTAGTGATATCATTCTACCAGGGAAAGGCCACCAAGGTTAATCCTATTAGCCAAGTTAATCGCACCTACTAATAGTTCGAAAGTTAAATGAAAACTAGAAGATTGCTACTAGCGGTAGCAATCTTCAAGTTTTCATTTAACGTCCAAAGTATTATTCGGTGCGATTAACTTGGCTAACAGGATTAACCTTGGCGGCTTTTCCTTAGTAGAATGATATCACTACCTTCAAAGACCGATCGTTTTTAGAAACTTGGCGGGTTTTTCTACCAGTTTTGGTTTTGGGTGGATATCACAACTTTCAAAGGACTGTAAACGTACATAAGGTTACACCGTCTGTTTAAGATGCTTCAATCCCATTTTTGCACACATTGACTAACAATCGCTGATTTCGTTCGCTTCGCTCACTCATCAGCGCATCCCCTTCAGTTGTTTTGTTTAGCCCTTCACCTTCCTCTTAATTTTTCAAGATTTCGTTCACATTTAGTCATGCTATCTATATAAATATTCGCTTAGGAGCTGACTTAATAATGAGAGATTAAATAAATATACTGGTTTTCCACATATTACGTGGAGGGAAGACGGAAGGGCAGGGAGCCACTGATACCGTTCCCAAAACAGGGGAGGGGGGGTCTGCTGGTGGCAGAGTTTAATGCACGGGGGCCAGGGGACGCTTAAGAAACACATTCAACTGTTCCAAAGCCAGTAGCCTGCGAAAACCAGCAACAGTTGGGGCATTCACTGTCTCTGCCCCAAGTGCATTCCAGATTGGAACAACCCGTAGCGAGAAGAAATAACGACGGCAGTCGAGACGCGAAGATTGTATAGCAAGCTTCAGATTGTGGCCTCTGGTACAAATTTTGCGGAGGGCAAGATCGAAAAAAAAAAGATCAATGGAGATCAACCCATGTAGAATCTTATATGTTAAAATAAGATCAAATTTTATTCGGCGTAGTTGCAGCAATTCAAGACCAAGCTTGCTAAGTCGGTTACCATAGTCAATTTCCCTGAAACCAGGCAAGTATTTTGTGAACCGACGTTGAACTCTCTCCAAGAGGTCAATGTCTTTGGCCAAATGTGGAGACCAGACTGGGGTCGCATACTCAAGGATGGGGCGTACGAAGACCTTGAACGCCCAAACCTTATTAGCAATACTGCCCGAAGTGAAGCACCTACATACGACTGCCGAACGTTTAAAAGCCGCTGCGGAAATTTTTTGACAGTGGAGGGAGGGCTTCAGGTTGCCATTAAACCAAATCCCCAAGTCCCTGACCTCGATGGAAGATGGAAAAGGCTGACGATCGAAAAAATACTCCGATTCATGGTTTTGGTTCCCAACATGGAAAGTAAAACACTTTGGTAGAGAAAGAGGCAGCTGCCATTGTCTAGACCACACCTCAACGGCTTGGATCTGCGTCTCCAATTCAGAAGATGCCCCCGAAGAAAGGTTTTCGGCCCCAATCTTTAAATCATCCGCAAACTTAAAACCGAAGGTACAGTCATTACCAGTTGTTAGGTTGTTAGGTTAGTTGTTAGATTGTTAGGTTGCGGTTGTTTATTAGGGGCCCTGGCCTTCCGCCACACGCCCTCACTACTAGGATTGTTAGGGATCAAGATTATACAAACGAAGCTTCAACAATCAGCAAGAGGGCGGCGGGCTCATTCTTGCCACGGTAGCAACGAAAAAGGGCGAGCGGCCGATAATGAAACGGATGTGCGCACTATTGCTTCAATAATGCTGACTATTAGAACAGAGTTGAATCAGCGGGAGTCAGCTAAACCGGCATATGTTACGCCGGGGCACAGCTAGTATTAATATACTGTGCCCTCAATGCTACATAACGGAGTCGACCCGTGAATTTTAGCCATCCAACACAACAAAGCATTCTACTGATCCAAGCGTAAATAAATATGCGACAAAGCAGCCTTGAAACAGGTGACATATTTTATTGAGACATGTCAGAATGCGAAGACCGCCTATTTCAATAAATTCTAAGCTGCTTTGCCATATATTTATTTACACTCAATATCGTCAAATTCGCCAGAACGGTGAATCAAATGTGTTAATTGATGAATGTATGCCATAGCCATTGTTGTTGTAGTTTGTTTGTTTTTAGGAGCACGAACTCAACCGGTGATATAGTCAGTTTGTTGTTGTTTCTTTTGCGTTTATGGAGGACGAACCCAAACTGGGCTATCTGCCCCACGATGAGAGGAACAATTTGCCTGAAGAAATCGAAACGAAAAACCCAGGATCTTTGACATGCCACAATCGACATGAGCATGAGCACTATAGGGCCATTCTCTTCCATGGTGGACGAAACCAGGATCGAACTGGCATCCCCCAGACGGAAAACGATCGTGCTACAGCCAGTTGTTGTTGCTTTGTTTTTTTAGGGAGCACGGAGCCAAACTGCCAGTGGCCGCCAGTGTAACAATGATGGATTGAAATCACGAGTTTCTGACGATAAGATCTGACAACTGTTTGGCCGGCGGACCATTAGCGTGGTCTGATCCATGATATTTCGGCTACGAGGCCGCCATGTTTAGAGCTGTGTTAATATTGGTGTTGACAGACACATTACACCGAGGATTGGAGACGTATTTGAGTTTAGGAGACTACAGGAACTTCCTATTGTCTCATAGGAGAAATGTTAGGCGACACATCGGGGTATAGAAAACTATGGTGGACGAAAAATGAAGGAAGGAGGCTGGAATATGCCATTGCTTCTTTGAATCTCATGTTAGGGTTTGCTAGCCTGCCATACCTTACATGAACGCCTAGTTTAAGTTGCTGACAAATCACAATGTCATCATCCTAAAAAGTAATAAGCCGGAATGAAGTGATTAAATCGGGTCAAGTTATGGGTAAAATTTTAGATGAGTTAAGCCGAAATTCCAAGCAGAAACCAGGATTGAAGTCAATAGATCGCATGGTAAAAAAAAAATCAACCCCACTTAAATGTAGACGTAATTCCATGTGGCGCCACCCCGTGGTGTGTACACAGACTATTGCTGTAGTTCCTAGCACCATAGATTAGAAAATAAACTAGATATCACATCTCACGTCTTCTAAGAATATGCGGGGCTCTGGTCTACTAATACCTAAGCTAATGCATTGCGTGCGAAGCAACAGGGAGCAAAGCATTACGAAAGGTATTAGTAGACGCAACTACCGCCAGGGCCATACGTAACGTCGGAAGAGGTAATATGCGAAATTTAGTTAACATTATAGTCTATGCTGGGTGGTTCAAAAAAACTGAAATCAAAAATTGTGCCCTCCTACCCCCAAAAGTTGTTCTCTGTGGACTAAAAATGGGCTCTCTAAACAGAAATTTTGAAAAAAAAATTTTTTCGGCTATCCCAAGCCATTATAATTTTCGCCATATATGCCAGAATTGCCGCGTATGGGTAATACATGGAAGTGCAGCAAATATAATAGTCATGACTGTTTACAAGGTAAATTTTAATTTAGTTTCAGTGGTTACACAATTGCCATATTGCCCCTCTCACTACTTTGCTCCTAGATGGCCTTCCACAATCTCCATTCCTGGGTCCAATGTCCTTTTGTACCAAGCCCTTACCTTCCCCACGTGCCTTGCTTGTTGGGCAAACCACCTGCGTTCCTGACATGAATTGTTTTGCTGTAAACAACTTGTAAGTGGATTTTTGTTGCTGCAAATGTATTTAAATTCTTGTTTTGTAAGTTAGGCATTGATTAGTGAAATATATTTTGTGCATTTTAAGATCATAAATCTTCAATAATCAAAATGGCAACACGAAGTCAAACTCAAATTTACTTGATTCACCAGCCAAGTTCAAGTGTACCTAGTACTCGGTTGCCATCAAATGGAGAAGCATTGGCCTTTTTCTTTCATCTGTATCAAATAGAAAATAATTCCTTCAAGGATGCATGTGCAAAAGTTATTCAGGAAGTGATAATGGTTTGGAACAAAGCTAGAGTACCAAATACCCGGAAAGACAATGCTGTAACTAAGTTTAAGAAGCTTCACAATGAGTGGTTTAATCTTTTCAAGCACAAGGACAGACAAAGTGATCTTCATCGCCAGCAAGAATGTGATTTTCGTACAAAAATGGCTAATCTCTTTGATATCGCTGATGCAGATGCTGTGAAAAAGATTACAATTGAGGAAGACAGACAGTTTTTACTGGCACAACGGGAGCCAGGGAGAAGAGGATTTATGACTTCGGTAGATGTGATCTGTTCACAAAAAGAGAAGCGAAAACTAGAGCGTAGTGAAAAGCAGAGGTTGCATAAAGAAAAGGTGGCCAGAAGTACACCAAGCGATACTGATGCCTGTGGCCTGGTATCATCAGACACCGAAGAAGCTACGACTGGGGATGAGAGTTCAGATGATGCATTTGAGATTAAGATGCAACCAACAAAAAAAGCCAGAGCAAGAGAGAAGAAATTGAAACCAGTAATGACACCAGAATTGGCAGCTGTGTTGGACAGGACCAAGGTCAGTGACAGGCAAGCAACGTTTATCATTGGGGCCACAGCAAAAAGTCTAGGTGTCGATATAAATTCCTTAGCATGTACCCGTAGTACAATAAAACTACATCGTGAGAAACACAGACAAGAAATGGCCAATTTTATACGAGAGTCATTTTCACCGAGATGCAAATTAACAGTCCACTGGGATGGAAAGCTGATGTTTGATCTTACTACGCAGCAACACGTAGACCGGCTACCGATACTAGTTTCAGGAGAAGGAGAAGAAAAGCTACTGAGTGTTAAAAAGTTACCATCGTCAACTAGTGAGATGCAGGCCAAAGCAGTTTTTGATTGCCTAAGCACTGAAGAATGGAATATTTATGGAAGTGTCGTTGCAATGTGTTTTGACACGACATCGTCAAATACCGGGCGTATGAATGGGGCTTGTGTGTTCCTGGAAGAGAAGCTGGGAAAAGAGTTATTTTGGCTTGCTTGCAGACATCACATTTTAGAAATAATCGCTGGAGCAGCATATCAAGCGGTCATGCCTGCTGCTACATCTGGACCTGAAGTCCGACTTTTTGTTCGCTTTCGGTCGCATTGGCCTAAAATTGATCAGTCAGCATATACCGCAGCAGACCCATCTATCATTCGCAGGATCACGGATGAAAAACGTAGTGAAATTGTTGATTTTTGTCAAGAAATGCTCAAAAGCAAGCAAGTAAGGGACGATTATCGAGAATTGTTGGAATTGACAGTTATATTTCTTGGTAGGGTGCCTGCCAGAGGGATTCGATTCATGGCTCCAGGTGCCACCAGTCATGCTCGTTGGATGGCTAAACTAATCTACTCACTGAAAATTTTCATGTTGCAAGCAGTTTAAACTATCTGCTAGAGAGAAAAGTGGCTTGGAAGAGATTAACATTTTTACTGTGACTGTCTACATAAAAGTTTGGTTCACTGCACCACTAACCTCATGTGCTCCGAACAATGACTTACAGTTGATTAAGAACTTGATGCAGTATGATAATCCGGACATTTCGGAGGCCACAGTAACGAAGATGTTGGGACATTTGTGGTATCTGTCAGATGAGTTAGTGGGCCTATGCTTGTTCGACAGCAACGTCTCCATCGAGGTAAAGTGCAAGGTAGTTCATGCAATGATTCATGGCCCTTCTCCTGAAGTCCGCATTGTTCGACCGAAAATTGCTCAACAAGGTATCCAGAATCTGCAGCTCCATGATTTTGCAAACAGAAACACAATAAAAATTTTCAAGGAGTTTGGTGTAAAGGCATTCTGGGAAACTGACGTGACAGTGTGGAACCACTCTAAGAGTTACTTGGATGCAAAAGAACTTTTCAAGAGCCTCCGTGTAACCAACGACATGGCTGAAAGAGGGGTCGCTCTGATCCAGGAACTAAATCGCAAAATAACCCAAGACGAAGGCGAACTTCAGTTTCTTTTACAAGTAGTTTCTGAGCATCGAAAGGCTTATCCTGACTGCAGCAAAAAGGCTCTCAAAGAAACGAAACCGACTTTTGCTCACTAGTACCCCTTACTACTGTTCAATAGAATTTGAATAAAGTATAACATGAAACATCGTGTGTTATTTCATTGTTATTGCGCATTGTTATTTAATTGGTTTGGGATGGCTCAAAAATACTTACTTTTATTTTTTTTTATTTTGGAACTTATTTTTAAACCGGAGAGAACAACTTTCAATGGTAGGAGCATAACTTTTCCCCAAAAAAAATTTTTCAGGTACTTTTAAACCACCCTGGGTAGGGAAAACTATTTATTAAGTTTATTGAGTTTTGAGTTGAGTTTACTTCGGTACAGGTTACAAGGAAATAATTGACCGAAGACGAACCTCACACACCAGATACCCGCGTGTGGGTAAGTAGGGGGTCATACAAAAAAAAAACGAAACATTTTCTTAAAAAATAGGAATAAAAACGTGATTAATGTGGGAAACAGGGTTTCCAAAATCAAGCAAAGCATGATTAAGAACCAATGGGAAAAAAAGGGAATGGTGGGGGTGGGGGTTGGGGGGGGGCATGTACGAGTAGAAAACAATCTAACCAAAAAGGAAAAGTTGCCACCGTTAGCTTATGATGCTAAACAGCATTGCTAAGCTCGTAGGGTTTTGATCTAATAACCAGATATCAACCGTACTTCTTTATCCAATTGACCTTTGGCTAGTCCAAACCAAAACTTTTGAATTGTTGGTCTTAACGAGAAGTGTTTGATACAGCCGGCATCCGGTTCATGAAAACGTCAGCGTTGTAATAGGACCTTAAGCTAGACATATACGGTGAGTGTTCCATCTGGCGTCGGATGAGGGTGGCTATAACTAAATCGGCTCAACCCCTCTCCTTTATTAAACCTTCAAGTTAATAGAAGGGGAGCGTCTTCCAGCTGTAAACCTTGTCCGTTGGGTTTAATGTTTAATGTGTGTGCGGCGCGCGTGGAGGCTGGGACCTCCTCCCCCCCCCCCCCCCTTCCCTCCCTTGTTGTTTGTTGTAGTCGGTGGTTCGTTGTGTCCGCGAAAATATTGCCTCGCTCTGTGGGATTTTAATGTGCGGTCGAGCGAGTTTGCCGGGAGACGCCGACGACGCTTGCCGGAGAAGCGGGCTCGTCGGTCCGGCGAAGGCGCTCAACTTACGCTCGCCTGGGTTTGACCATTCTCCCGGAAAAATGAGACGAAATACGGTTCGGAAGATAGAAAGGGGAGTTTTGAAGCGGCTTTCGTTCGCTTGCGGTTCTCTAGGCGGAAAGACCTTGAAGATAAAGACAGAACATGGGGGGAAGTTGCAGGTTTATCGAACCCGTTCCAATACAAATAAAAGTTTTATCGCTGAGGTATTGGGGAGAGGGGGGGGATAGGGGAAGTAGAAGGTAATTCCGTAATCGTATCCATTCGCCTATATGTTCGTGCAGCCATCCGTGAGGTTTTTTGTTTTCTTTTTTTTTCCGAATTTTATGTTATTATCTCGTTTCGGCTACGTTTTCGCTGAACTGGAAAAAGATCTTAATAAGGTATTGTAAGATATTACAATACAATCTTAATGAGATCTTATAAGCTATTTTCGGCTGTATTGTCGCTTAGCCGGGTTCTACGCGAACATCCCTACTGATTAGATGTATGTTCATAACTACGACATGTTTTTTTTCTTCTTTTCTTCAAGTCATAGGCAAGCAAAAAGTGCTATTTAAACATTGCTTTCTATGAAGTCTTTCGCATTATTATATCATATTTACACGACTTTCAGACGAATTTTTTTTTCAAATCCCATTGGTTCGTGCGGCGTCCACTTGTCTGATAGCAGAAGACTCACGACACTGGCCACTCTGACTACCCTCCTTACTCTTGCCACTGTTCGCCTTGGACCGGGTTCTTGAGAACCTGCTACTCTCGCGGTGCATGTTGGGACTTGATTATTTTTCATGTGCTTAGTGGCACGCTTCGATAGTCGTCTGATGATGCGAAAGCGGTTGTACACTGTGACCGAAAGTGGGCGTCACATAACAATTTGTTTTTTTATTCTTTTGTCTCTGGTTTCGTGTGTTTTTGTCTACACGCCAAATTCCTGTTCGTGTTATTTGTATTTTTACTATTATTATTATGACGTAGCTTTCGGTCGATATTATTGCATTGGACTGAAAACGGCGCTCTAATGAGTATCGAAACGTCGTCTTTTTTTGTGTTTGCTCTGTAGCACTTTCGGTTGGTTTTGTCCTTATTGGTTTTTTTTTTACGTTCGTCTCGCAAAAAACTCCAACGACACGTCCGTCTGTCCTTGGTAGAAAAACGGTGGAAAAACGCCGTAACGTTAATTAATAACGCATTGCTAAAGTCGGATAAGAGATAGCGCTTTATCGTGGCACATCTAGACTCAGTTGTAGCCTGTTAAGCACAGAATACTTATTAAAAGCTGTAATGTGTTTTAAAGATAATATCAATACATATAATATTAGTATCGTAGTATTGGGATGATTTGAGTAAGGAAACAAAGCCTTATCAAGCATACGTAAAACAAGCCAATACGCATTTGTTTTAAAGTGTAGTTTCTTTTATCTGATTTCACAGTATGGTTCCAGTGGTGTAGCTGAACCCAATTTGGCCTTAAGTGTACTGTTTGTTATTCTTCCAAAGAACGGCCAACTTCAACTACAGGCATTTTTGACAATACTTCTTTCTAGTTCTTTTCACAAAGCGACCTATGGATTTCATTCACCAACAGTCGGCCTGCTTGAAGCAGCAACATCTGTTGGAGACTGGTTGGACGTGACGAGTGAATGGAGATCCTGTCCACAAGAAACTAACAGGATTTGAAGCCACGGGACTTCTTTCTTCGGAAAGAGTTTCACGTAATCCAAGATTTGAATGGCACAAAACTGCAGACATTTACCGTTTGAATAAAAACCGTCGTAATATTCAGTGTATACTAAAGCCAGAAAAAGATTTGATTAACTTTAGCACTGGCATTGTTTCAAAATTGTTTGAGATGTGTAACCTTTACAATTATCATGGTGGCTTCGGTGGATGAATGGTGGGAGAGCTTAGCCTTGCTGAGTGAAAAGCTAAACTGCTCGGCAACTGAAAAGGGGGTTGTGGAAAACTCCCTCCAGCCAGTGGAGTCTTTGTGTTATATCTGGTTACAGTAGCGTATCCAAGAATTTTGTTTTGGGGTGGATGGGTGGAAAGAAAATTGAAGCAAAAATAGGGTCCGAGAATTTAAAGTAAGGGTTTAAGAGGAAGGGGGGGGGTGAGAGGTGCCATTGGGACCCTGTAAATCAACTCTTTTTCATGACTTTTAATAACTCCAATAAATGCCTTATTTGTTAATTTTACTATAATTTACTCTTAATTTGAGTATTTGGGGAGGAGTGGGCACTTGGCTTCCTTTGCCTACCTCCACCCTGCTAGCATGCGCTGCTGCCTAGCTATGTACCCGTATTTTCGGAATTTTTCAGAAATTTTTATCTCGCCATTTTGACACTAAGCTAAAGTTTTCTTATGTCTTCACACCAACTCCAATTTGCTTGAACAGTATAATTATAATTTTCATACCATTATTTAAAATTATGGTGACTCTTGTTATCCGAAGCAAACTGATATTAATTAATGTACCAGCCCAAACCTCACTATAGTCTGTTCCACATTATGTCTGCAAGAAACTGAATGAATGACTTCACATTTTCTTGCACTATGAGTGCAAAACGTGTTGAAATCACACTTGTAGACTGTCCACAGTTACTGTTAGAGTCTACGAGTGCGATATTTACATGTTTTTGCAGTCGTTAGTGGAAGAAAACGTGGCATCATGCAGTCAGTTTTCTGAAAACATAATGTGGAACAGACTATAGGCCTATTGGAAGTAGAAAGTAAGAGGAGAGGAGCACTTGCGGAAGGAAACAAACGATTGCGGTCTAGAATAGAGTCCATTGCTACTAAAGAACCAAGGTACCCCGTAACACTACGACCTGATTGGCTCCGATTGGCATGGATTTTACCCTTTTCTTCAGATCAACTTATTCATGCAGCAGTTCTGCCACTTCTCGGACACCATGACCTGTAACTTAAGTCTGTCAGCATAAAAAAAAAGCAGTGGAGACTTTTCTTTTGGTGTATTGATTAAATTTGTCCATCAATGATGTTCAAGCATTAACTGAAAGACATGACGTGTGTGCTTTTAGGTGTCATTTTACGTGTCAAGTCTTCTAGCTGTACATGGATTTATGAATCATTTCTGAGTAATGATTTTAACTACTGTTGTGTACATGACGTCTGATTTATTCTGACGTTTCAGAGTCAAAGCCTCGAAACCCCTTAATATGGCCCAATTTTGTGGATTTACTCACTTATAATCAACCAACAGGGCAAAGAATGCATGTGGGAAATTTGAAATGAATTACCCAGTGGGTTCAACAGATATCGTGGATTCAAACACACAGAAAGACTCAGACGGAAAGACGATCAGGCAGTGACAGATAGTAAGACGGTCGGACAGACAGACAGAAAGACGATCGGACAGAGGAACTGACAGACAGACAGACGGTCACACGGACAGATAGACAGACATACAGAAAGACAGACAGACAGAGAGTAACACACAGACAGAAAGACACTAGCACAGTAAGAGAAGCTGTTTTGTTCTGCTTTCATGTGTTATGTGTTCATGTGTTATCATGTGTTATGAAAATGATACCGCAGGTGAAACAAGTGGGCCGATTATTCCAATTTGAATCGCACGTATTAAATGTTTGGGATGCGTACAATTCAGACTGGGATGGGTGCCCCATTTCTTTCACCTATATAAATATGCAACTGGGAAAAACCAACTTGTTTGATGCTTAAGGTAAGGTTTAACTGATCCGAAGACAAAACAGCAAAGGAACACAAATAAACTTTCCTGTAAGGTTTCAGATACTGCAGTGTTGCTGTATTGTTTAGTCCACGTGAAACCTTGCTACGGATTGTAAGCAATAGTCAGCTTTTTCATTTAACCTTTGATCTAATAGTCGGTGTGATTAGCTTGGCGGTTGTTCGTTGGAGGGGTTATATCACTACTTGCTAAGGGGAACTCCCGGAATGGGGTACACCATGCAGCAGCTTGCCCACAGCCATTTTTGTTTTGATATCGCTATTTGATTGGCTGAAACTTGGTAGGTTCTTTCACCCTTGTGGGCTTTGTTTCAGATATAAGTTTAACTAGACAATTGTGGCGTTAAATAAACGTGGGATATATAATTCCAATGTCCACACACCAATGAATAAATACATCAATAAATTTGGGCAAATAGTATCACCAAATTTGTGCACACTTGCAACTTTATGCAAACATTATCACACATTATAACATTTGCAAACTTGCTGCAGTGTAGCGTCTGCAACGAACATGGTCGTGGATTGCATAGTTAAGACAACTTCAGTTCTTGCCCACTGAAATCTGGATATGTAGTAGGTTGCAGCAATCCATCAAGATCTCTTACCCCACACATTAGGTTGAATGATGGTGCTAATTGTTTTTAGCCATGTCGTCAGATTAGCAGAGTACAATGCTCACAAAACGTGTACCCTTGCTACGTGCCTGGAAAGGGATGGACCACTCTATATGACTCAATAAGTCTAGAAATGTAGTTAATGTATTGTTTCTAGAAGTACCTTTTCTTCATTATTTGAATGAAATATTCCTTTTACCTCATCAAGGTTACCGTCTTTCATGTACGGTGTTTTCCATATCCTTGTAGCTATGTATAGGACATGGGGTTAGCAATGCTTATCACAACACAACTGGTAAAGGGTGTTTATACGAGAGAAAAACTATTTGCTGACGTTAATGACAAGCTCATTAACTTGCAGATATTTAGACGATGCATATATTTAGAAGAAACTGGCTCGCATCCATTGAAGTAATCCTAAATATTTAATGATGACCATTATTGCAGGGAGAATATTAATTATTTCTCCTGTGTAAAGATGTATGAAGTGTTGCTATAAGTCTACGTCCATTTTGCAGACTCTTTTCTAGTATTTTCTTATGTTTTCACCATGTATATATACACATACTGTATGATAATAGCCAGTGCAACATGCACTACGTACCAAGTGGACCAACTTGTTCTCCTTCGCCATACACGGTTAGCCCTAAAGTAAGGCTTTGTACAAAAGGAAACATATCTCCGTCTCGTTTCTCACCTACAAGATGCGGCTCAAGCATCTGCGCTATAGGGTTATTATTATTTCGTCAAAACATGATAATTATTTACCGGAAGTGCTAGGCTTTAAACTTGTAGGATTACAATGGGATGCAAGCAGCATACAAGATCGTTAGTTTGCTGCTAATGTAGGCAAACAGTTTTGTGACTTATTCCCTCCTGTAAACATGATGTTTACTAGTATTGAGGTAACCACTAGCATGCATCTTAATTATATACGCTACGTATCCTGCAGTCCCATGATCCTACGACGGGTGTTAATATCCTACGTTTATTTAGCACCATAATCGTTGCGTTTATAGCGCAGGTGAGTCGGCCGTCTACCGTAACAATGCACTAATAACGACAAATGACAATACAGCCACGGGAACCTCAACGTGGCAACAAGAAATATAAGACAGGCCACGGATCTTTTTCCCCCAAATAACTAATGTTAAGGGCAAGTAGACAAGGCAAGGAACCAGCACGATGAAACTGCACCACAGAAAGAAGCAACCTTCTCATATGCCCATAGTTTTATTGTCTAGTATATAATAAAATGTGACCAATAATAAAGTTTTATAGGGATTACGTTACTTCAAGTTCATATGAAATTAAACCAAATTGGTAAAAATACAATAAATATTGTTATTTTGCTCCAAAACACCGATCACAATAGCACTTTGTATAGCTGTGTATAGCATTGCGGTACTAACTGCTACGCGTTATTGAATTGAACGAAGTCAGCTTCTGTCTGACCGATTTACTTTCGCCCTAATTACAAATAGAACTATCATATGGGCGCCATGTTTACGCTATTCTTACTGACTTTGAAGCTAAGTGGTAAAAACGGTTCAAGACATACTTTCAATTTGTATACGCGAAGTTTATAGTATAACAATGTGAGATAGCTATTCTTTTAGTATAGGAAGTATTATTTGCTCCTTTTAATTAACTTTAATTTGACGTATGGAAAAAATTAATCAGTTAGATAGAAGCTGAGATTTGGACAATTGTAGGAACCACTATGAAAAAAGTCTGATGACGTCATTTTGTGACGTATTTGCAGGACTTCCGGTGGCCATCCAACAGTTTCTGAACTTGCTACTGACCCTCTCCAACACGAACCAACAATTTTCAGGAGTCAATTTTGTGCACACAACCCCCTCCAGATCCTGTATTAGTCGAGGAAACTTGGATGCTGGTAGGCCTGAGAGACCTACCAGCATGGAATGTCCAGTTGTCCACTGCAGCTAGTCCGCACCTGGTAAGCAGACATCGTCTTCAAGCTGACCCTTACGAAATCGGTCTCTATCACTTAAGACAAGGTTTTATCTGCGAGCTCTCGTGTTGCACGGCACAAAGCGTGAATGCCTGGAAGGACTGGGGTAATTCCTGGTCCCATTTCTGGGAGGTGGTCAAGTCATTCGAATCGTCTTGTCGTTTTCCACGCTAATGAAGAAAACTTAGGAGGCGGGAACATCATTAAAGTCACGACCAGAAAGGAAGGAAGAAGATCTCTGTGTTTGCACTCGAGTGGCTTCTAGAAAAGCAAGTGCTGTTGTTAAAGGTTTTAGTTGTCGTCGTAATAGGCTTCGCCGTGCAAATGGAACCCTACCAAAGACAACACCCTCTAACGACGTAATGAGGCGTTAGCACGTCTGTCCGTGAGCTGCCAGTCGCCAGCTCTTTAAATTACTCGACCAATAAAGTCGCCGTTTCCCAATTTGGAGCGCCGCAGGCACCGGAAATCCCACGCCGCTCCCTCGCGACGGCTATTGACATTGTTGTCAGGTAATGGGAGTTGACAGCTCCTAAGCCCATTAACAACCCCATCCCCACCTCCTATGCCCTTCCTTCCACCCCGCGACAGAATTAAGAGAGATCCTACCTACCCTGAGTTGAGGGAGTTTCTTTTACGGCAGGTCGATACACTCTCAACCGCTTGTGGATACTTTTGCACCGTGCCTCGTTCATTACCGCTTTTGTAGCTTTTGCAATGAAAGGTAAATTCAGGAAGGTAACATACACAACGTGAATGTACACGTTTCCGCACATTGACTAGACGACGAAAGGCACATTTAGCTGGAGAAATCCAAACGGAAAATCCATGACATGCCGCAATCGACATGAGTACGAAGCATCACAGGGCCCTTCTCATCCCTAAAAATGCCAAGGAGTAGAAGGCTGAGGTAAGGACCAAATCTGGGCCACCCGGACAGAACGGATGCATATTTGACACCTCGATAAAACCTGTATTTCAACAACGGAGTCTCATTCGACATTGTTACTCTTTCTAGTGTTGTGATTTTATGTGTGTTCAGTAAAGATAATGCTCGAAAACCGCGGGCCAATCAAGAACAATGCACAATGGGATATTGTTTCTGAATGGCCCAAAGTTGAGGGCTTAATTTAACCAACTGAATATCCCGCGGGCGATAACAATTGATCAGCTAATTCCTTGGCAATGTTCCTGCACGTGCGACAATGTCTATCGCGCGTTCCGAAAGGTCGATTGAAATACATCTCTTGCACATTTTTAAGAGGAGTTGTTTCATGGGGTTATTTGTCGTTGGATTTTGGTTGACAGAACGGTGATGGGGCTTTCGGAATCGAGCAGCAATGCGTAAACAACGTCTGCTTACACGACGGACGAAGAATTTTACTGTTAAAACACTTTGATGGGGCAATTTCCCACAGACCCACAGATTAAAAAAAAAAAAAAACATTGTTAGACTATTGTTTCTTCCGGGCCAATAACTGGAAAAGTGAGTATTCACTGTGTTTCATACACTCTCCATACGTAGAGCACTAACAGTACGCATCGGTGTTGATATTTCAGCCTCCAGCCAAATTTTGCAGTGGAGCACAAATTGCCAGTACATAATTCGTCTGGAGGCTGAGCTGGTACACATGATGTGTAATTTTAGTCGGCAGTGTCTGTGCAATTAGTACGGATCCAAGTATGATAAGTTTATACCAATACGGACCTCTACACGGACATGAAGAGGCTATAAATTAGGGTTGAAGTCACTGATCTTTTATGCCTGAATCCAAGCCCCATTTAAAGGCTTACATGATCAATGTAGATCCGTTCAACTGCACAATATTAGAGCTTTTTCTAAGTTCACTTAAAGATCTATTTCTCAAGTCACAAAGTAGACCTGATTGTTGTTATTGTAAGAATACAAGCTTGACTTGAATTTACGCCAATACAAACCTCTGTGAGAACATGAAGGTTTATGAAAACTAGCGGAGTCACTCGCTTCGCTCGCTCATTCCGGGTCGTCTCGCTACGCTCGAGGAGTTTTCATGCAGCAACTCTTGTGCTGCTGACAGACATTTTTCGTAAGGATTTACAGCATAAACAAATGATAACCATAAATCATTCCAACAGTCTGGCCATCCGAGAGCTACGTGCGCGTCGATCCATGCTTCCAGTAATTTCTTTGATTCGAAGTGCATCACAAAATAATGTGCTGATTATTTCGACGCAAATAAATTAGTGCTCACAGTTCGTCCATCACATTCCTAAGCGCGCCTGCATTTCATCAACATCATTCAAAACGTCATGAACATACGATTTGATTGTTTGTTTGCACGTTTGTTCGTCTACTCCTCCAGAAGTAAGCCACAATTCTATTACTTCTAGCTCCTTTCCGACTTGTTGGAAGGACGCTCATGTTACCCCAATTCACAAAACTGGTTCCCCTTTCCTCGTTACTAACTATAGGCCTATTAGTCTCCTTTCGTCAATATCCAAAATCCTTGAACAGCTGGTCTATTCTGAACTTTTTACTCAGTGTTGTAAACTTAATATTCTCCCGACTTCCCAACACGGGTTCCTTCCTAAACGCTCTTGCCTTACAAATCTCCTCTCCACTTATGAACCTATTACTAAACTTATTGATTTTGGCCTCCCCTGTGACCTTGTTTTCTTCGATTTTAGCAAAGCATTTGACACTGTCTCCCATTCTAAGTTAGTTTCTAAACTTGCGCACTTTGGTTTTACTCCTGGAATCATTTCCTGGCTCAATTCGTATCTTCATTCTAGGCGCCAGCGTGTCGTTCTTCGTGGTTCCTATGCCCCCTGGCTTCATGTGACTTCAGGAGTGCCTCAAGGCTCCGTTCTTGGCCCTCTCCTTTTTAACATTTTCATTTCTGACTTACCATCTGTTATTCTTTCCTCCTCCAGTGTCTGTTACGCTGATGACTTGAAACTTTTCTCTGACTCTACCTCTTGCCAGTTGCTTCAAGCTGATATCCAACGCGTCGCTGATTGGTCAACTGCAAATTCCCTTTTCTTTAACACTGATAAATGCCATGTTCTTTACTTTGGTCATAACAACCCGCGCTTTCCTTACCGTCTGTTCGGAAAGCTAATTACTCCTGTCGCTAATCATACGGACCTTGGTATCACTGTTGACAGTTCTCTTAATTTCAATCTTCACACTGAAAATGTCATCTCTAAAGTTTTCAGGAAGGCACATTTCATTCTTAGGGGATTCTCTGATCTTACTCCTTCTCTGTTTACTGTCTTATTCAAAACTTTCCTTCTTCCACTTTTTGATTATTGCTCTCAAATCTGCCGCCCTTACAATCTTTACTCATTGAACCGCCTTGAAAATTGTCAGCGGCGCCTTACTAAATGGTGTCCCACCATTCGTTCTTTGTCCTACCCCGACCGCCTACGTAGGCTTCAACTTACTACCATTCAAAACCGTTTTCATCGTGGGGACATGATCCTTACTTACCAAATTACTCATAACCTCCTTAACGTTAACTCTGATCTTTTTTTTTCACCGAATTTCAATTATACTCGTGGCCATCCTTTTCGCATCTGTGGTACTGTGTCCCGGACTAAACTTCGCTACCAGTTCTTTACGGAAAGGGTTGTCCATGCCTGGAATGCCCTTCCCTCTAATGTTGCTTGTGCCCCATCTCTTAATGCTTTCAAATCTCGTTTCGATGTGTTTGTTCGTTAATTGTTGATGTTTTGTTTGGGTGGGTGGGTGGGTGGGTGGGTGCTTCGTGTGCCTTTTCTTTTCTATTTCTATTTCTATTTCTATTTCTATGAAGGTGAGAGATGAAAGATTGAGAGAGAGCAAAGCGAGACACACATTGAAAAAGTTTACTTTACGTGGAAATCGCTCACTCTGCTCTCTCAATCCACGCACCACCATGCTTCAGAAACACCCTTTGGCACCCTTTTAAAACCAGGTTTCCATGCATCAAGTCAGTTGATACATAACCAATTTTAATATCTATACTTGTTACGTTGCAAAATACGTCTTCCGTTTAGGTTAATTTTTGCGTGCATCCTTCTCCAGATCATCTCAGAACTAATAGGTTCAAGACGATCCATGATTCATGTAATCTCAATGTACTGATTATTGTACTGATTATTTCGATGTACTGATTATTTCGACGCAAGATAATTGTGAATGTTGCTCATAGTTCGTTCGTCACATTCTCAGCATATCTACATTTCACCTACATCATTCCAAACATACGATTTGTTTGTTTGCACGTTTTTTGTACGTCTTCTCCTCCAGAAATAATCTCCTACGAAGGTGAGAGATGAAAGATTGATAGAGCAAAGCGAAACACACATTGAAAAGGTTTAGTTTACGTGGAAATCTCTCGCTTTGCTCGTTCAATCCACGCACCTCCGTGCTTCAGAGACAAGATGTTTGACACCGTCTTAAGACCAAATCTATTGTTGATGTTTCCATTCATCAAGTCAGTTAATACAAAACCAATTTTAAGATGTGTATGTGGTGTGTTGCAAAATACGTCGTCATTTTAGGTTATTTTTTCCGTGCAACCTTTTCCAGATCATCTCTCTTCGCTCGGGGAGGTTTGCATGAACAAACTATGACGTCATGAACAAACATCAAGAGGCTTTAAAAAAAACTTTGACGTTATTTTTTTAAGTTCTTTCGCGTATTTGAGGGTAATAATATCAAGTTACAGCGATGAAAATAAGCCTATACTGAGCGCAATTTAATTATCTTTCGTTTGGTCCTACTCCCATGTTTGTAGGTGCTTTGGTTCCAGAGGAGTAGAGTTACAAACACACACGCACATCATACGTCCTTAATTATGTTGATGTCTGGTTGAACTTACAAACGCCATGCCTTTTAACACCTTAGCACCAATAACTTAATCTTGCCCAACAGTGAGAGATGCGAGATCGATTAACTTTCAGATGGATCCTTAAGGGTAACTAATGAAAAAAACAACTGCGATAAAAACATTAAATAAACATTTTGTGCACCAGTGGTGCATGGCACTAAATTGTGTTAAAACTATTCAGCCCACGGGGCTCCGGTGCGAACTCCTCTGGGGGAGCTTACAGTGCTTCCCCATACCCCTTAGCTGGTAGCGTAGGTTAGGTTATGCGTGAATGTCTACCAGTCGAAATTTCTTTAAAAAGGCCCTGGGTAGAAACCAAGTCCCAACGACTAAGCGTGGGAATAGGAATTGGGCAAATAATGCATGTGGAGCTGCATACTGCAAAGGAATTCATCAGAATTATCTTGTAGCCAACATGATTTAAAGTGGATTTGAGCACAGGACTGAACAACGGCATAGGTGAATACAGATATATGACTGTATTTCAAGTAAATTATCGTGAAAAATTGTTGATGTGTTTCTCTTTTAAAGTCCATTTACACTTATTGGATGTACTTATATCTCTCCAAAACAGAATCACCCTGTTTGTAATCACCACTCAGTGAAAAGGCTTGTAAAGTTTTTTCTTATATTTCATAAGTTCTTTGTTCATTGCTTATTTATTCATTTATTTATTACTTGTTAAACTTACTATATTTATGTTTTGTAAATGTCATTTGGTTTAGCCTAAACTTGACAACACTATTTTGAAAATATTGTTTCTGCCTCCGCATATATGAAACTATTTTGTTTGGAAATTAAAACAAATCATCTATAAATAGAGCTTGAACTACTTAAAACTAAAGATAAATATCATCTAGACTTCTTAATCTGTGCTGGGTTATATTATAAGTTACCTAAAAATAAATAGGCTCTTCAATAGCAAATTTGTGCATCTCTCAACCTTCCTCGATCATAACCGTCCAACTTTTCCCTTTTTACTGCTGTCTGCTCCAGTGTTTACGTATACTCATCAGTGGTAAGTTCTCCTTCAAAAAAGAAAAGTGTTATTTCCTTCCAAGCACCCAACATTCCGGCTACCGACCCCATTCATCGTGCACAACTAATATATAGAAGTGCAATGACGTCACGACAGAGCAATGGGGGCGAGAGCGTCGTACGTACTAGTGAATTATGTTACGACGTTATATTTTCTTGGGTCCAAAGTGCTTTAGTCTGGAGACATTTTGGCCGCTGGTCATCTCCTGCCTCGCTCATAACGGAAGCAACGACCGTTTTTGGACGATGAGACTCCCTCCCTCCCTGGCACTTGTCTGTTCTTACAGCTTTGCCTCTAAGCCTAACGTCCCATCCACTAGAAACATTTCGCTCGTGACTCTATGGATTTGAAAAAGGGGGATGAGACTGATGGGAATGGGAATAGCGTTCGCTTAGGACCGATTCTTAAGGACGAAGTGTCTGTCGTCCTTTACAGCCTATTTCCTATTCCCGATCCGGGAGTATGAATTTGAACCAAGGGATGAACGACGCTTGGGGTGCTGAGTGACTATAAGTCAGCTTCCTTACTTTTTGTAAAGTTGAGACAATGCCATTGACAACATCAGGATGATCGATGGGGAACTGGACCAGAAATTTCATGAGCTTGGTAAAAAAAAAAGTTCAGAAAGTCATTGAGCTATTTGTTTAATGAATGGAGGATTTGGGGCTGCAGAAAACACCAATATAGAAACACGCTAAGAAAAGAATTGTTAGTTAATCGTATATGGATGCCACTGGGGATTACATTCGTGATTTTCTCGTCACTCCATACCCTTGGAAAAAATTACTTCGCCTATTTGGTTTAATTTGGCCTTCCTATATGTAACTAGAAATTGCTTTTATAAACATTTGCTAATATATAGGTTAGCCCTAATTATTCAAATGTAGTCCTAATTGCATCATTATAGGCCTAATAACGTGTGGCGCCATCCTGTAGCATGCCAATATATACTAGTGATGTGCTTCCTAGCTTGTGGGGAGGGGAGGGATAGTCCCGACATTAACTTTGTTCCTTATCTAACTCTTGGTTTAAGACATGATCCATGTTAGCGAGCATTACAGTCGTATTCCAGAAATCCATTCAAGTGTGAGAGGGCAAATGTAAGTACAAAATACTAAAATAAGGGTCAACAATTTTAGTATAGCCGCAAAAGCGTATGTGAGTGTTTTATCTGAGGGTATTTCTATAGATGCGTTTTGACCCTTACACTCACATTTAGCCCCACTCACAAGTGACTGGATTTCTGGAATACGCCTGTTAGTCCTATACTCTGAAGAGAACTGTAAGATCCAAGGAATCTTCCAAACAGACAGTGCCCTACTATCGCAACCAGATTTCCTTCCTTCCTGAAAACACAAAGGAAAAGTGGCTGCGGTTTTGTGTTGCGCTTATAATTTGAAAGCCATAAAGACTAGTTTAGAATTTTGCATTCAGAAAAAGAATTAAGTTTAAGCTTTTTTTCAATTGTTGGTTCTTTTTATTTAAGTCTTAAATCTAATTATTACTTTTAGTCCAAGACAGAAATAATGCAGAGTTCTCAACAAAGCCCACTGTATTTTCAAAAGGTTAACAAAAACAGATGCTCGTGTAATCTCCAGTATCTACGGAAAAGGCCAATCTGTGAATTCACTTATATGAGCTCAATTCACGCCAAAGAAGACTTGAAAACTACCGTGTGGTAAAACTAAACTGATTTTAGTCTTTTTTTTATTGTTTTGTCTGTGTTTAGTGTCAAATGGTAGCACCCTAATCATAATTCACAGTGGCATGCACAAGGGGGGGGGGGGGGAGGCATTGCGCCTGCCCTTTTTGAAGAAAAACCATGCCATAATTTGCTTTTTTGTACTGAAAAAAGTACAAGTGGCAGCTAGGAGAAAGGGTCTAGAGCTCTAAAAAGGGCAAAAAGACATCTAGAAAGCCCAAGAGAGGGGCCAAAAATGGTACAAAAGTTAGTGACAAGCCAAAAATAAATAAAAGGTCCTCAGAAAAATTAAGTCTCAGCCCTAGCCGTATTTAGCTTTGTGTGGGCCCTAGGCACAGAAGTGCTTTCGGGCCGCAACCTCCAACTGATTTCCATTTCCAAAATAATACAATAGCAAATATTCAACAATAGAAAAACAGCAAAATATGTCTTAAAAATATTAAACAAAAATCATAAATATTAACACAAAAAGCAGAAATGTAGTATATACGTATCCAATTAAAGTGGGACTATCACTGATTGAAAATTGTACAAAAATACCCTGGCGCCAAATTTTTACTTAATAATTAAGGAGGCTCGTGGCTTGTTCATTTTGTTAATTTTGTTCATTTAGTCGTGCATTTTTTCTCTTGATGCAAGCAAGTGCTAGACTGTACAACATAGCGCTACTTGTTGCCAGATTCTGCAAACTTTCAATCGATGATAGTGTCACTTTAATGATAAATAGCTATACGAACAAGATTTAGCTTTCAAGTATGGGGGCAATTACAGTAAGCACCTTAGTCGATACCGAGATAATATATTTTTTTAAAGAGATGGACCGTGGACTCTCCAGTCCATGGTCCAGAATAATTTATCCTTCGTACATAACGTCATTCATGACTTTCCACTGATTCGCCGCTCTTAAGGTTTGGAAGCAAAACGCCGGGTTATACCCAAACGCTCTTCCAATTTCTAAACCTTTATCAAGCCGCCCACGCACTGAGCGACTTGGCCGCGCGGTGCGCGGGCGGCTTGATAAAGGTGCGCGGCTAAGTCGCTGCAGCCAATGAGAATGCTTACCGTTTATGTAAAACCGCGCACTAATCATTTTCATTGGCTGCAGAAACCTGGCCGTGTGTCCAAGTCGCTCAGTTTATCCCGATTGAACATGCATAGGCCTACGGCTCGTTTAAAGTAACTGCATACAATCGTTTTTGTGTTCTGGAGAGCCTTTCTTCAATAAAAAAAATAGGAGATTTAGTTAGGAGTACCCTATTCCATGAGTTCCTACATACACTATCGTTCCACTCTACCCGTGGTTTCAATAAGGCAGCGTTTTGCTTAAGACAGCATGCGCAAACATGGAACAATGGGAAAAACAAGATGTAGCGTCAAGCGATTGCATGGCTGGTGGCAAATGCAAATCAGCTAAAGGCTGCTCCCGACCTTGCATGCCAAGTATTAAGTGAATGTGGTAAGTGAACATTGGCCCTCTGTGAAAGTTTGCATCTTCGAGAAGCAAAACAGCCTACTTGGTTGGTTGTGACACTGCCTCCTTTATACATATATAAAGAATGCAGTGGTTGTGAGCGTTGACTGGGGCCCTAGCCAACAAGGCTACTAGTCCCAGAATTGATGCAGAATGCACACCGTACCCCAGTCTAAACTTAAACAATTTTAAACGTTGGTAAGACATAGTTGAAAATCCGAATTGATTGGTGTTTATTAAACCCAGATGTGTTTTACAAGTAAAAAAAACAATGAAGTAAAACGAATAAAAGAAATATACATGAACAAAAAAAAATTCTTTTCATCTTAAATGGGCTCCTCGGCTTTCTCGGGCCCTGGAACGTGCCTAGTCTGCCTATTGGTAAATACGGCTCTGGTCTCAGCGTGCCCTTTCACTGAAAGTCAAAGATGAATCGACTAGAAGAGAAGATGATTCACCAGGGGTTTTTGTAATTATTGTTATTGGCGAATAAGCGTGCACCGTGGTGTGACGTAATAAACACCATTTCCGTTTTTTCTGAAGATTTGCACACAAACCAATGACGTCACGTATTTCTGTGCTGTGTAGATCCAACATGGCCGCGGTTCTTGGTCTGACGAATCGACGCAAATCTGGACTAACAAATTACTGAATACTAATTATGAAACGTAAGCCGGATCACTCCGAACGTAAAAAATTGTATTCTAGTGTATTAAGCTACCGAAATCCAATCGGCAATATGACTGAAAATGAACAAGGTTTTTTTTTGTATCCGGGCAACAAACGGCATCGCTGGCTCGCTGGCTCAAAATGGTAGGCCTAACGTAAAAGTACGGCCATGAGTACGGCAGCACTATGACGCGACCGGGAGGATTGACCATTGCCTAACTAGATTACACCAAGAGATCACGTCGGCAACGGATTAACCGTGAATCGTTATCTCAATATTTCCGCAACACCGTTCAATGCCTCCGGTTGTGGTTTATTATTTATGACAAGTCAGTCAGTTCAAGCTGTACGGATTTATTAGCAGTTGTTTTATACTTAAAAAAATAAAAAGAAACAATCCACTCGGATTTTGGGTTCCTTACTGCCCGGTGTTCTAGTAAAAAAAAAAAAAATGCTTCGTTTTTTTCAGTTGCCGGTTTGATAACTGCATTGCGTTATGTTTTCTGAATAAAGTTGTTAATTCGTAGCACATCATAACTACTCACCTGTTTGCATACGTGCGTGCGCTGCGGAGCCAACGATTTTTTTTAATAGTGTTAAAACATCATACTGTTTTATTAACACACTGTTGTGTCCAGGACTTACACGTAAAACGTGGGATATTCCAGGGTATTT
>JAHWFP010231678.1:0-28889 GCA_023313725.1 Lithobius niger | reverse complement strand
GTAAAAATGTCAGGCACGTTGTGACTAAGAATTATCGACAACTGCTGAAGGGCGAGTGTAAAGTGTGTGGCACGAGGAAAGCACAGTTTCAGAAGAGCAGAGGCTCTGGATTGTTGAACAGCGCGATAGACAAGTTGCCGGTGGAACTTCACATTCCGGGATACAACTATTGCGGTCCGGGAACAAAACTGAACAAGAGACTGAACAGAGGCGACGCTGCCATCAATTCTCTGGATGAGGCCTGCAAACAGCACGACATCGAATACTCTGCCAAACCAGACTTGGAACGAAGGCACGAAGCTGATAGAAAGTTGGCCTCCGATGCAGTAAAAGTAGCAAAATCTAGCAAAACTGGTCTGAAAGAGAAGTTGGCAGCAGCTGCCGTAGCCGCAGCTATGAAAACCAAAGTAAAGTTGGGAGTGGGAATTAAAAAAAAAAGATCAAATGGAAACTTTAGTGGAGGAGCTACACAAGCCAGCTAGGCGAAACTTTCCGAGAAGGCGAGGTAACCACAAGTGGATAGACATTATAGATGAAATTGTCAAAGATTACAACGACAGAGTTCATTCTACCATTAAAATGAAACCATCCGAAGTAACTAAACGCGATGAACCGGAGATCAGAAACATATTGCTGAAAAAGAGCCCTTCCAAAAAGAAGAAGAATAGTTTCAAAGTCGGGGATTTAGTAAGAGTGACAACGGCAAAATCTGTATTCGACAAGGGATATTTGCAAAACTTTACCAACGAACTGTTCGAGGTGAGTGAAGTCAGAAAAACTCGACCGACTTGCTACAGGTTGGTCGACCAACTGGGTAGTAAAATCGAAGGCAATTTTTACAAGCAAGAGTTGCAGAAAACTAACGTGCCGGATCTGTTTTTAGTCAAAGAGATTATGAAGACTAAAAAAGTAGGAGGGAAAACTCGTTACCTCGTCAGGTGGAAAGGCTACGACGAGCGCTTCGACAGTTGGCTCGACGAAAAGCCAGTTGTTCTAGGAAAATAACAACAAAAATACCAAATTTTTCCTCTTTTTATTTATATTATTAAACTGAGACCAGGACGTTGAAATTATTACTGTTCATGTTGTTTATATTATTAAACAGAATCATTCAGTTGAAGCGATGGAAAAAACGAACTTTACTTGCGTTTACTGCGCTCAAACGTATCCTACCCGAAAAAGATTGATACGACACCTCGTAGAGACACACAGGAATTGTTACCCACCCGAGTGCGATTGCTTCGAGAGGGTGTTGGGCTGTACAGACGATCCCATCCTCTGTGAGCAAGGACTCGAACACAGAAAGTACACGAAAGCTGTGCAGGCTGTAGACCCGTTGTACCTTTTAATGTTGATGTGAAGAGGTAGCTCTACTGTAAGAGGTAAGCTCTACTGTACGAATGTCTCCGGGAACTGGTGACTTGCAGAGCTCAAATTGGATTAGGAGTGAGTTTCGTTCGAAACGGCCAAGAAATACCAACTGGATTTCAGTCCTGCTACTCCCCAATCTATAATCCATTAGGTATTCCCAAGTTACTGGACGTAGCTTATGCTAAAATCCAACGTTCTATCGACGAATTCGCCGAAAGAGGGAGTGGTTGGGTGATAAATCGCTCCTACGAACTCACAATCCGAGTAGCAAAAATCGACCCGCTCAGACCGGGCTCTTACATTCCTCTGCCAGCAAAATTAAAAAAGAAGTGGAAATGTGTAGTCAATGTTCAAATTTTCACAGACCACAAGTGCTTCTTGTATTCAATTCTGGCTGCCAAACAAAAATTAAGCATGGTGATTCCGAAAGAATACGAAGTATGTGTGAGAACGGTAGATTGTTCAATGCTGGACTTTCCAACGCGGCTGGATCACATTGACGCATTCGAGATGGCCAACAATCATTTATCGATCAATGTGATTGCTTATACCAAAGAGAACGGCTTGCATCGCCTTCGTGTGAGCACGAATTTTAAAGGCCAACCCGTAGATCTTCTTTTAATTACCAACGAGTCGACAAATTTTCACTACTGCGCCATCGTGGATTGTGACCAATTTCTCCAACACCAGGGATCAGAAAGCAACCCGAAATATTAATGTCGAAATTGTTTTGCCGCTTATGGAAAGGCATCGCTGAGAGACAAACACAAACTGGACTGTACAAGAACCAATCCGTCACCTCAAGCGCTCAAATTCATAAAACCGGGCGAAAACATTTTGAAGTTTGAATCTTTCAATAGAAGAAATATTCACCCCAAAATCATATACGCCGATTTCGAGTGCCTTCTGAAACCCGTTCCTTCCTCTAACAGCTCCGGCAAGAAAATCAACCACCATCAACCTTGCAGCTTTGGCTACGTCATGGTGGGGTCTGGAAACTTTCAAAAAGCTGCTTATTACCTGGGAGAGGATGCCGTTGAAGAATTCCTCGATCAGTTGGTGATTGAAGCGCACGAGTACGACGAAACATTAAAAAGAGTCCAACCACTATGCCTCACTCTGGTTCAAGAGGCTGATTTTAACCACGCTGTAGACTGCATCTACTGCAAAAAGCCATTCGGTTCAAAAGACGACAAAGTCCGGGATCACTGCCACGTTACCGGCCAGTACAGAGGAGCTTCTCACTCGAGTTGTAATCTGAATGCCCGAGAGCTCACCACGATCCCCGTGGTATTTCATTGTCTCGAAGCTTACGATATGCATCTACTGGTAAGAGCGGTGCACAAGTTTCCGAAAAAAGTAGAAGTCCTCGCGAGAAATACGGAGAGGTTCATGAGCATGACCATTACCGTTGAAACGGGATGGGATGAAAAGAAAAAAAAGAAAAGGTACGTTCGGCTTAAGTTCATAGACAGCTATAATTTTCTCTCCTCTTCACTGAAAACTCTGGCGGAGAGACATAAACAAGATAACGAGTTTAGGACGGTGAAGCTGTTCTTGAAAGCTGGTGGGAAGGACAAATGGTTCCTTCCCGACGTCCAGGAAGAGACTGCCATGGATCTGTTAACCCGTAAGGGTTACTACCCATACGAACACGTTTCCAGCATGAGTGTGTTCGAAGAGCAGTCTTTACCACCGAAAGAATACTTTTATTCCAAACTCAAAGAAGCAGGCCTAACTGACGAACAATACGATCACGCGAAAAAGATTTGGAGTATGCTGAAAATCAAAAGGTTTTCCTCCTACCACGAAATGTATCAGCTAGCCGACTGTCTGCTTTTGGCAGACATTTTCGAAGAATTCCGCAGGATCTGCTTGCGAGACCACGACATAGATCCGTGCTATTACGTCTCCACCCCAGGGTTTAGCTGGGCGGCAGCTCTAAAGATGACCAAGGCCGAACTGGAACTATTTACTCACGCTAGCAAACATAACTTCATCTTGTCGGGAATACGGGGTAGAGTTAGCTTCATTAGTCGAAGGTTCGCGAAGGCCAACAACCCGTACATTCCCGAAACGTACGATTCAACAAAACCTAACAAGTACATCATCGATTGGGACCTCAATAGCGCTTATGGCTGGGCCATGAGCCAGCTGCTGCCTTACAACGGCTTTAGGTATTTGACTAAAGATGAGATTCGAGCTTTCGACGTGACTAAGATAGCAGACACGTCGTCGGTAGGATACATTCTGGAAGTAGATCTGTACTACCCGAACAAACTTCACGAACTCCACAACGACTACCCTTGCTCCTGAAAAATTTGAAATAAGAGAAGAATTAGTTTCAGAGTATTCGAAATCTTTGTTGCGAGGAAAACCAGTGAAACCTGTCGTGAAGCTAGTGGCCAACCTATTGGGGAAGATGCGTTACGTAATTCACTACCGTAACCTAAAATTCTACCTCGAACACGGCTTGGTCCTTCGTCAAATCAGGAGGGTGCTGAGTTTCAATCAGAAGCCCTGGTTGAAACAATATATAGATTTTCATACGGCAAAACGAAAGGAATCGAAGACGGTGTCTGAAGGGGAATTTCACAAGTTGTGTCCTAATTCGGTGTTTGGGAAGACGATTGAACAGAAACAGAAAAGACTCAAAGTCAATCTATGCACCGACAGCAAGCGAGCCATCAAATATTCTACCCAACCCAACGCCGATTCGTTTCGGATATTGCACGAAAACCTGGTTCAGATCAACTCGAAAGTACGCAAGGTGACGTGCAATCTTCCCACCTACTCGGGGTTCGCCATACTAGAGTTGTCCAAACTCCTTCTCTACGAATTTCACTATCGATACATACGTCCCCAATATGGAGATCGAGCAAGACTGCTGTTCACAGACACGGACTCGCTGTGTTATTGCATCGAAACCGTGGACGTGTACGCGGACATGGCTAAACACATGAGTAGATTCGACGCTAGCAACTACGATCCTCAACACTCACTGTTCTGCAACGTCAACAAGCAAGTGTTGGGAAAGATGAAAGATGCCACGAAAGGAGTACCGATAAAAGAGTTTGTGGGGTTGAGCAGCAAGATGTATTTGCTCGTGACGTCCCAAAGCGAAACGAAAAAAGCAAAGGGAATTTCCAAGAGATTCGTAGAGAAACACTTAAGCCACGAAGATTACATGGCGACTCTCCATTCGAATCAGGAACGAAGAGGGAGTTGGTACAAGATCGCCAGTGACAGTCATCACCGGCTGGCCGCGACCGTGGTGAATAACTCATTATTGTCGGCCTACGATGACAAGAGATTCCTCGTAAACGAAGTAGAAACTTTTGCAATCGGACATCGTGGCATCAATTATATACAATACCATGAGGATGAAGAGTACGATCTGGATGACTATCTTAATAAATTGATCATGGAGTCTTTAGACGATGACGATGATGGAGTATGGACAGGTATGTCCGACGGTATAATCAGCGATGAAGAGGCGGAAACTCGGTGGAACGGGGATGAAGTGGAACAGAGGCTGAAAGAAGTTGATAATGTCGAGATGAGGAAATTGCGGATGAGGGAGAGTAGGCAGTTGAAAGTGCAAAATTCAGAAGAGTGGAAGAAGAGAGCCAGGGATAAACGAAGACGGTTAGATAGGGATAGGCACGCCACACTAACTCTTATCCAGAAAAAGAAAAAACAAGCTGCGGAAAAAGACCGACGTGCGAGAATGACTGAAGAAGAGAAAATAGTGTTCAGGGAAAAAAGAAGGTTGGCTCAAAGAGAGCGAAGAGAGAAAAAGAAACGAATGGCTCGGTGATTTGTTGCTTGTAATAATGTTTGTTGAATAAAATATAAATAAAATATTTTTTTTATTAAAGAACAAACTCTAAGATACATTCTCATCATGGACGCCACTAGCGGTTATTTTATGCTGAGTAAATACCTCAATGTCACGATTGAAAGCGGGCCGACTCTCGTTTTTTACAAACAGGCAGGGCTTACCACAGAGTTGAGACTCAACTAGTTGGAATGGACCTACCTATATCGACTGGGTGAAAAGATCAACAGATCTGTACTCAATCAGTGGAGGGAGAAATTGCAGTCCAAGGACGAAGAAGAAAATAGGTTCGCCTGGAAAGGTTGGGAAAGCACGGACGAGGGTCTATGGAAAAGCGTTACGGATCCCACTTCGAAATAGGTCTTCGAGCCGTTCATCGAAATAGCCGGAAAAGTGTTAATCGAGCAATTGGAGCTAACTGTACACGAAAAACATATGTTGGCAATAATGTTGGAACTGTCCAAACTCGACAGCAGAAACAAAATGAAATTCTTGTTGGATTTTAAAATGAAAGCGCTTCGTGTCGGAGAGGAGAAAAGAATCAGAGTACGATTTACGAATGACGACACGCAAGTGCACTTTGTGGAATACGACCCTAAAACAACGGCGGTGGTTAGTTTGTTACGACTTTCGTTTATGGAATGGTCCGAGCTCTACAAACACTTTGCGAGCATAGATAAACTCATGGGGAAAGTTTCCGAAGACGAATAAACATTTCTCCATTCGGACTGTCTCCGTGCGGCAGTACGACCGACCAGTAAAAAAAACAAAAAAAAACTTTTCATTCACGAGCAGCACAGCCCCTTGTAGGGTAGGTATCGTCTACTATTTAAGTTTTCGAAAAGGTTTTCGTAGGTTAAGTTGAAGGCAGGCCCGGTATTGTAGTAGGTCTGTTTGAGTCAGTCCGTATTGTAGTATGGGTATGTTTTGGTAGGAGAACAATAGAATTCAATGGGTTTTTTGATGCCAGGCCCGTCATCGTAGTAATTTACATCTACTTTCTTTGATTCCCAGTAGCACATTTATAAATATCGTCCTTTGATGACCATCTTGTTTCATATAACCAGTTGTTTTCGTCCTCTTGGTAGAAACTTGCTTCATTGTTTTAATAGCATACGAGAGAAATATTACGTTTAAAAAACTTGAACGCTATGCTACCAGTCGTTAGAGGGAAGTTATAAGAAACCGTGAAATGTGGATTCAGCATTTTAAACTTTAACAAAATAGCTAGTTTAATCAATTATGGTAATTACAAGGAAACTACAGAAATAATTGAAATTGCAGTTGACGAAAGGGGTGACGTGCATTCCGGGTCCTGCCAGAAAAAGTGAAATTTCTTGCTTCTGTTACTTCTTAAATAGCAAAGGATTGCTTATGGAAACGGCTTCTGTCATATCCATTTTCTATTTCGGGGAAAGAACTGGAAACTTCTAGGCTAGGAAGTACATTACTCCTACTGTTACTCCATCTGTACTAGAAGCAATCTTAATTTCTTTTAAGTTCGCCAGCCAACTGCTCCTGATGTCACTGTGAGACATTGTATAGTTACACACAATATAGCATTGTTAAAAAATGAATACACCAACAAAGCATAACTGATGGATCTGATATGATTTTTAGGCAGAAACCATGTAATAACCATGTCCTTCAGGTAACTGCCACAGAAAACATTCAAAGAAACTATATGAAGGATGATACTGGTGACCATAAAGCACCCGATGCAAGTAATTGAAGCAAAAATCCGTGCAGAAAGCTGACTTATAGCCTCCCCCCCCACCCCATCCACCTCTCCTATGAAGGTGGAAAACTTAGGTAAAGAGAACGAAACCAATGCTTTCCAGCCCAAACAAAATGTACCATAGCCGCTTCGATTGAAGGGACAATCTCAGATGGTGGATTCAGAGAAATAACCTTGTGCCGCACCGTAGAAGCCAAATCTTACTACAAATCAAAACTACCTCTATATGAAAACAGACGCTGCCAGCAAGACCACCTGTTTGGAGATGCAGATGTCTTTTTCGGTAGCACCGACCTGCTTAGTGCTTGGTACCTAACATCATTACCTAAATGTACCTCTAAGAAACGCCTATCCAAACAAGTCTAAAGGCCTGTCAATAGGCTGCCTCCATGGGCCAAACCAGAGCCCTGCACTCCCTGTAAGGAAGGCCGTCCAAGCTAGGAGACTGCTGTCTACTCAAGCTCGTAACTGCCACGGTCAGATCATCCAAAGTTAGTGCACCATCACACATCCCTCTCTTATCAGAAAACGGTGGTAGGCCAGTCAGGAAACCAGGGTCGACCAAAAATCGAAATATCTGGTGTATACAAAGCAGCGTGGAAGTCCTGCACTCTCTAACTGACAGTAGCTTCATCCATAAAAATATGGTTCGTTGTGAAGTTCAAGTAGATGCCAACAAAAAGAAATCACTTGTAAGCTATACTCCTCCATGGTTTTACACCATTTGTATTTAATTCGTGTAACAAATCTTTGGCCACAACGTTAATCACAGTCCCTCTACAAAAGACAGCAACCTGTGCAGATGATAAATCCGTCAAACCTTCTAGTTTAGCAATATCTCGTGTCAGCAGGTTCCCAAAAACCGCTGAGAGTGAGCCAACTCAATTCCAAAAACAGATGCCAACTGTCGAATTTCTGATTTACCTATATCCCAAAAGGCAAAGAAGTGATTACGAAACTTTTTGTCAGCAAGACAGGCTTATGGCCAGCCTAACGAAAGGTCGCTTAACCATATGTGTGATCCATGATTATGTGTGACAGAACCGAAAGTGTCCAAGATTCTTGCACGCATCTCCGTACTGTCGGTCACACTTGGATTTCTTGATCATTTAAACACCCCAACAGAAAAAAAAATGTTGGGGAAAAGACTTAAAAGCGCAGCACACGAATACGACTCCCGTAGCGTATCTGTTTTGTGAAGATCTAAATGCTTGAAACGGGGTTGACAATACCTGGCGCCAAATTGAAAATTTGAACTGAAAAATTGAACTCAACAAATGGAGAGCAAGTGTAAAACTTTTTGTGTTGTTCTTTTTGATGGACAAACTGCATTACGATTTCATTATTCATTTTTTATAGCCTACACGTTTGGTATTAGGGCAGTAATTTAAGGAAACCGTCTATTGTAGCTGTAAGTGATGTTCCATAGAACTTCTGCTTTTTCTTGCTAAACAATTTTGTATGTACGTACATAAAATTTATTTGGAATGATTACATATTAAAATGTTGTGTTTTTTTTAATAAAGGTCCTGTTATTATTTCTGAGTTTGAAACATAATTTTCACTGTTTTATTTTTAACTTTCTGTAGTCTGCATTTGAATATGTTTCAACTTCAAGCGTTATTTCTACTTCTGTGATTCAAAACGTACCTCAATTGATATAGTTTTAGCATTGGTTTTCTTAATTTGCATTATTCACAGTAGTTATTTACAGAAACATTTCGTCAGCAACGCACAAAGAAACCAGCGAGTGGCATTGCGAGTAATATAGTAAAATTAACAGTCATATCAAGAAATTCCGTCTTCCAAATAATGTGGAAGACGGCTCTCCTTCGATTTCTCCTGTCGGAAAATGTGTAACATGCTATTTACGTATAGCAGGGTGCAATACGAGTGAACGCTCATAGTGCGCCTTGCAGTTACATAAGCTGCTTCTGCGCCCTGACAACTTCAGCCCTACTACTGAACTTGGCCGGACGCCAACAGCCGGGTACTAGGCCTGCACCATTGCTGACCAATGGGGCATGCCTGGACTTGTAGGCTAGTGCCTGAGGCTACTTCAATTGTTCTGGCCCCACTGGACTTGGGCGTCCAGGAGGTAATTGGTGAGGGAGGAACAACTCGACAGGTTGGTCCTCCTAGAGCTAAGCGTTAGGGCTGACTGGCTGCAACTTTGTCAGTGCCTAATATGTGCTACTCTGTGTACAGATTCCTAGCTGTACATTAAGGTGTGAATTGCGCTCGAGTATATCTTGAAACCAATCGTCCACTCCCTGAGTAGTTACATATTTTGGGGGCCCGTCCGGGATTCCTAAATCTTCGGGATAGGAGAGTCTTATTTTCCAAACCTTCGGGATGGAAAAAAAGAAGAACATCTTAGGTAGAAGATTTTGCGAAATTTTTCACTAAGTGACTGTGACTAACTAGCAAAAATACTTCGCTGCAAAAATTCTTGAGGCAAACACCTCTCGAACAAGCTTGCGACCAAACTTGAGGGCAAACTGTAGAACTTGGCCGAGGCTTCAGTAAACTACGGTAGCCAGAATTTTTTTTTTCGGACTGGGGAATCAAAACTCAGTACGCTTCGGCTTACAGTCCACAATCGAACATTACGGAACGCTATAACAAGACAATAAAACACATGTTGCATTGTTTTACGTCAACACACCATGATTGGGAATTGCATTTATAGAAATTCGCGTTTGAAATGCGAAGTGATGTGTCCGAATCTAGTAAATTTACACCCAGTGAATTGAACATCAGACGAAACTCGACTGGTCCGTGGGGTCTTGAGTTCTCTCAACTAACAACGAGACAGCTCCCCGCAAAAACACGAGACTTGGATGAGGTTCAAATGCGAATAGTGCAGCGTTTTTCTGAGATGTATAAATTGGCGAAACAGTCTATGAAAACATCTAGGGTACAGAAAAAAGTCTATTACGACAAACGGCATATCCCTCTTACATTAACTGTAGGACAATATGTCGTTCGCCGCACACACATACTCAGCAATGCGGCGCAAGGAGTGGCAGCATCCCTCGCACCCAAATGGATGGGTCCGTACGTAATTTCAGCACAAAAATCTGAAAAGACGTTCATGCTACGCGATATTAAAGATGGGAGAGAAATCGGCCCATTAAATGTCGCCCAGCTCAAGCCTTACTTTTTTCCGGAGGGCACACCTCCACCAGTTGTGCCTACACCCACGAGAAAAAAGGCTATTCCTAAGACTAAAGAAATGCAATCGGAAAACACCTTCAAACCCACTAACCCGTATAACCTACGAAAAAGGTAGCACGGAAGGGTGGGGGGGGGAGTAAGTTTCTTATTTTGTCATTTTTTTCTCTGTGCAAACGTACTTAGGTCGGTTTTGCCCAAAAAACCATGAGAATCCTAGGATTTTTACATAATAAAGCTTGGATGGGTATTGATTGCCATGATATGGTAAAATACTAGGAAGCAGTTTTATTATAGCGGACTCACAAGCCGAGATTTCTACAAGAACAGTGGATTTCGTGGCAAGGGGTCAGGCACAGAGACCACGCACAAATACGGATTTTAACGTATTTTCGTCCAAATATAAACCTTTTTGCAAAAATTTGGGGGGGGGGGGGGGGTGGGTCCTCCCCTCCCAAAAACCAAAGCGATAGATTTGACGAGGAAAAACGGCGATGGCTTTTTTTACCGGACCAATTGAAAAAAAAAAACGGCGGAGGGGAAGAATTTAGACGTAGGTCTAGATTCCTCCAGTGTTAAATACTCCACAATCTTTTTTTTTTAACATCCTAATATAAACGCACAATTTTTGACAATAAAAGCCTAATTTACAACTTCAATTTCACTTACGTGGCTGTCATAGCCAACTGCGATGTCAATCGTGGCAAGACGGAAGTCGGAATGTTAGAGTTGTATTTTACCGGAATGAGACGATAGATGCGTCACATCACTTCCGGGCCATGTTGTAACCGGATCTGCTGGTCGGAAACACATACACGTGGCCAGGAATTGACGTAGTGCCGCGGACCGTGAGGAGTTGCGCGCCAGCCGCGTATATAACGTGGTGGAAAATGGGTTACCGGCACAACTGCAGTGGCAGTACACAGGAAGACAACCTGTCCAAAAAAAATTACGATTTCGCCGAAAAAAAAATCAGCTTCAAGAAGCAAGATGGCGTCGGGAGACAAGAACCCAGGCTATGGCAATTGGAAGGATGCACCACCAGGGAAAAGAAGGATGAGGAGAAGAAGCGTGAGGGAGAAGATGAGCCAAGACAAGGCCCTCGAGGAAGGTGAAGAAGACATCAAGGAGGGGACGTTCCAATTCCAAGGAAGCAAGGGCGGATGCCAAGAGGGTCCAGGAGGTGGCTAAGGGAAACAAGGCACCCAACGCTCCGGGTGCCCATGCCCCAAAGCCAAACCGGAAACCGAAGCGGAAGTACCACTCCAAGGAAAGAGATGGAAGACTGGCAAGATGGATTCTTGAACTTCAAGGAATGGATTTTGAAATCCGTTACAAAAAAGGTTCCTTAAACCAAGTGGCAGATGCAATCTCTAGAATGTATGAGGACGAACCTAAAGGCCCCATACTGAACATAGATTGTAAGGTGGAACGAGTAAAGGTAACTGAGAAACCCAACGGATTTCCTGGTTTGGATGATATCCGTAAGGCGCAGGCTGGTGACCCTTGGTCATCGTGCCAGATTACCAGGTAATGTAGCTGTCAGATCAACAGCTGTGGACGGAAGCAGCACCTGTATAGGTAAGCTCTGCTTGCGTGATGGGATCTTATGTAAAGCCTATGTTTCACGTAACGTTCGTGACGTAGTTGAAGGTAATACATGTTTCAAAGCATTTTTACCAAAGTCGCTATGTTACAACGCAATTGCTGCAATTCATGCGTCACCTTTAGGCGGCCATTTTGGAGTATTTAAAACTCTGAAAAGGATGCAAGAACTGGTGGGATGGATTGGTATGAGGAAGGACATTGTTGAGTTCGTTCACAGCTGTGAGAAGTGTCAGACATGTAAGACTGAAACTTCAAAACCTGCAGGACTCCTGACGTCAATGGATCCTCCTAATGCCCCTTGGAAACGTGTCTCGATCGACCCTGTGGGATTGTTACCAATAACCCCAAGAGGGCGGCGCTGGATACTGGTAGTCATTGACGAATTCAGTTCTTGGCCAGAATTGTTTGCACTCAGGACTGCAAAAGCTAAACAAGTGGCGGAGTGTGTCAAGGAGGTGGTCCTAAAATGGGGTTTTTTCGACCGTATTTACAGTGACTCGGGCCCTTGTTTCATAGCAAACATTTGGAAAAGCCTGTGGAGAGCACTGGGCTAAAGAATTGGACCACTATCCACTGCAGTTAGGAAAGCCAGGGCATGCGTCGGCCACGATCATCAAACACCAATTCATGAACGACCTACCGAAGCCAATGCAGTATCCGTGGGGCGTCCCTATGGCAGTTATTCCATCCGTTGCGCTCATGGAGGGCACCACCGAAGCAGCGGCACCTTCAACTTCTGCCATGGGACAAACCAACGTCGAACCACCAAAATCAGCTTTGGATGAACGGATTCTGGAGTTAAGTGCTGCTATTGAGGAGGAAAAGGACGAACGCTTTTTTGGTAGGCAGTGATGATCTTCTGGAGATGGAGTGTTCGGAGGAGGAAATGGAGGAGAAAGACAAAAATGTGTAGGCATGGGTGAGAACTTTCATTCTGTCGAAAAGCCATTTTAGTGCAGTGAGGAGTTTGTTTTACTTCAGTGTGGTGCAGAACTTTGTTTGCTTCAATTCCCAAAGTCGTGTTTATGGACTTTTTATGAGAAAAGCCATTCAGTAGTGTGAAGTGCAGCGTGGTTTAAAGCCTGAAAAGTAAAAGTATGAAAAAAAAGGAGGACTTACCTTTTAATACTTACCTTTGGAAAGAAGCCGTGAAAATGTGGTGACATGAACATTCAAATGTGAAAAGCCACTTTCGTTTAAAAATGAACATTACATTTTTTGAAAATCATACAGGTGCAAAGAAACATGAATGTGATTTAGCTTCTTGAGACTGGGCTCTGTTCCCAGGAGGCATTTGTTTTATCTATTTTATTGGAAACTTGTTTTAAAACTTTTTAGTGTTTTATAGCTGATTGAGGCTTGGCATTAGATCCAAGAAGGGATTAAAGTCAGGGACTTTGTGTAAAGTGTTTATGTTGTGCAATAAACGAACTGGAACTAATTCTAAAACCCTTATTGCAGGCTAGGTATACAGAGTATAATCAGGTAAATCGAACTTCTCCTAAGCAAGTACTTAAGGGGGGGGGGAGATGTAACATGCTATTTACGTATAGCAGGGCGCAATACGAGTGAACGCTCGTAGTGCGCCTTGCAGTTACATAAGCTGCTTGTGCGCCCTGCCAGCTTCTGCCCAACTATTGAACTTGGCCGGACGCCAACAGCCGGGTACTAGGCCTGCACCATTGCTGACCAATGGGGCATGCCTGGACTTGTTGGCTAGTGCCTGAGGCTACTTCTATTGTTCTGGCCCCACTATAAAACGTGGGACTTGGGCG
This sequence comes from Lithobius niger, assembly GCA_023313725.1. Classification (NCBI taxonomy): domain Eukaryota; kingdom Metazoa; phylum Arthropoda; class Chilopoda; order Lithobiomorpha; family Lithobiidae; genus Lithobius; species Lithobius niger. Next base: position 15,379 of record JAHWFP010231678.1, on the reverse strand, counting down.
TCCAGGAGGCAATTGGTGAGGGAGGAACAACTCGACAGGTTGGTCCTCCTAGAGCTAAGCGTTAGGGCTGACAGGCTGCAACTTTGTCAGTGCCTAATATGTGCTACTCTGTGTACAGATCCCTAGCTGTACATTAAGGTGTGAATTGCGCTCGAGTATATCTTGAAACCAATCGTCCACTCCCTGAGTAGTTACAAATTGAGTGCGGTTTTAGTAAAATGTTGTCCAACAAAGACTGCAGAAGCAAGCTAGCAGACATGAACAACCAAAGTAGGTAACCACCAATTGTTCTATTCCGTGCAATAATGAAACCATATTCAACGCGTGAACCTCAAAGTGATTAATAAAAAGAACCTCAAAAAGGGCGAGTTGGCCTCCAATTAAAAAGCTGAATGGTATCGGTACGGGGAGTCAATTTTACCCCGTTTTATCTTTTTGGGATAGGTGATTAAACTTGGTGAAAAGAAACCCATTACGCCACTAGGGTCCGTTGTCATGGTGACGACGCGTGGTGCTCCAGATAAGCCCTGAACGTTTTGTGCTGCTTGGTCTGAGCCCTGGCTCTATTTGACAAGTGAGCGAGTGTGGGAGCCAATATTGAACCATCTCAAGTGTGAGAAGACTTCGTGAATCGAAAATGGGTTTGTAGTAGTAGCCGGTCCTTGCCTGATCAGGATTTGAAAGAAAGTTTTCAGTCGTCAGAAAGTTAAATGTAAGTTCAGATTGAGAGAGAGAAGCACCCCACTAAAGGAGTGCAGAATGGGCGACCAGTAGCGGGAAAATCGATGCATATTATGAGCACCAATTCTTGATAAAGTTGGGCGTGAGAAATTTCCACTAATTCTTGGATTTCTGCTTTTTCTAAGTTGAACAACGTTTTCTTTTCTTAAGACAGTATATTTAACGACACAGAATTTTGTATTAACTAGGCCAAATTTTGACCGAGATTATGAGCTTATTGTACTGTTCATGTTTTGTTTGGCGAGCTATCAAATGCTTCCAATTCCACGAATGAATCTAAAAAATACACTGATAATTGGGGGGAAATGTTCCACCTGACCCTCCCCTCATCCCCCCCCCCCCATTTGTGGGGGCCTTGAGCTGAGCCCTTGTACTGATGCGAAACCTGGTGCTCTTTCCTCTTAATCAAGGAAATACACTGCTTTTAAATTCTTTGAAACACATTTCATACCCATATCTTTTACCCAGAATGTAATGCTGTGCTTGCATAAGTTTAACTGGTCGAAGAACTGCTGGACATCTTGAGGGAAAGTTTAGCAACAAATCTTTTTTTACAACAGAAGTACAGGCAGTTTACAGTGAGTACGAGAAGAAGAAATATAGTGCCTCTTGGACAATGCGTAAAAATGCTGTTATATATTAGCAGTTGAGTATCATTTTCAACCCATCAATTCGATTCACTGTTTAAGAGATCTATGCCTTGTTCAAGTAGTCTCAAAATAAGTGAAAACCAGAATACAGTACACTGCGTGGGATTGGCCCAATAGGCTTAACAGTACGTAATTCATTATCAAATATTTATGTGAAATGCTCAGAACTTAAGTTAAGAAATGCTAATTACTGATAGTCACTGCTATAATTACGTCCACTTTTCATCATACGTTGTAAACTTATTAAATTACTTTTCTCTTAGCTGTTTGCCATGTTGTCAACTTGAATTGTTCGTACTGTAACTTTACAATACAAACAACATAGCTTTCAATATAACTTACGACAACAAAATTAACAGGTTTTAAAGACCATATGTTACAAAAGGGCTTTGATTTTATTGCACATTCTTCAAAATGCGGTTTCATACTTCAATTAACTTGTAACATATGCTATAACTGAACTAAACAGTGTGTGTTAACTTTACAGCTGACCTGTGATGTGAAGGAAAAATGAATTTTATTAAGATAGCTAATTAAACTCCTAACTACCTTTGCTCAGATTGCTTTTATTCAGTTTAATTGTCATCCAGGGGCCTCTCATGGTTCTGCTACTGAAAAAATTAATTTACTATTAAAAATAATTGTTAAATATTTAAAAATTTCGTTGATGTCACGTTTTATTATTTTTCTAGTATATTTTGGAGTTCCAAAGTTCGTTCCTTTATTGGCTTTTCATTCGCTTTAGGCCTAACTCTCTAAGATAGTAAAAACTGGATGAGTGAGGGTGTTGTCTGCCTACCCCATGTTTATTACGATTGTTTAACAATAATTTACTGGTAACTCCGATCACCAGTATATTATTGGTAAACTCCATAATTAAAAATGGGATAGTCATATAGAACCCTCACTGATGCGGTTTTTACTATCTGTACAATAGAAAGGATTTATGGTAAATGAGCATCAAATAAAAATTTCCAAGATACTTGACTAAATTATAGAGTGTAATGGTATAATGACAAACCCAGCATGACAAATTTCAAAGGGTTAAGGCATACACAGTGATTCCTGTGCACATGGATGGACGCACATCTTACGGGGTTTAACTGTGTAGATAATAAACAAAACGTTGTTAAGTGAATTTAAACATTTCTTTTTGTGCATCCCTTAACCTTAATAGATTGCTTATGGTTTGTACTTTAATCGTAACTTTCATAGGCATCATCGTTACAATGCCATATTTTCTTCATCTTAACAGTTGCTTTTATTCTCCATTACTATTGACTTTATATTCTCAGATTTGCCTCCCTCTTTCTCCGCATCCTTTTGTGTACACGAACAAAAACGAAGGGATCGTTATTCTTAATGGTGTCAGCATTTGTCAGCAAACCAAAGCGCAAGTTTGTTGTCAACGTGAATCGTGCTTACCAGCTGTGTCATCTTTTTTGTTTCGTTTTGTGTTTGTCTAAGGTTTTGTTCTAATGAACGAGACATTGTTCCTCTTTTTTTTCTTCTGCCACACATCAGAGCGCAGTTAATTGAAGTTTTTTGGAGCTTAACGTTCATCGTCAACAATTACTTTCTTTGATTTTTCGTAATTTCCCCACCCCCCCTTTTTCTCGTTTTTTACATTCCATTTTCCGTTGTGTAGGCCAACTACGCCGCCATTAAAGACTCAAATTAAACATTTGCTTTCATCTGCTCTGTGGTAATGATAAAAGTCTCGAGCGTGAATAATTAGTTTTTGCATGGAGTGGGAGGCGTGGGGATCCATGCAAATAAATGCAACATGTGTGGAGAACGGTTCCAATACTTCGTAATGGTGTTGACAAACTTGAAATGTTCAATTGACTTGAATTGACAAACTTAAAAATGTAAATACCATTAAGTTTTTGTCTGTACAAGTTAGATTTGAAGTGTTTTCAATGCACTTGACTCTGATGAATAATAGAATACGGTACATAGTTTTAAAAGTTCTTATTAACTTTGTTTATCTCTCCATAACTTTTTATAGTGGGATTATCTTAATAAAGTTCACTCAAGAATTTAAAAAGAATAAATTCGATTTGGCAGAGCTAGTTTAGGGCCCTCAACACAAAACTTAAGGAAAATCAGGTCTAATCTTTTGGGTGCTTAGTGGGTAATTTCTTCGTGGTTAAGATGTTTCATTTGCTGAACATCATTTGTACAATAGAGGGTTAACAGCAAAGTTCATCTTTTTTAGCTCTGTACCCTGGTCACTTACACTAGGTAATCCACGGTACTGGTATTTTATTCTGGCATAATTTTTTTTATCATTACCAAACCAATTAGTTTTTAGCTATGTGAATCCGTCCGAAAGGTTTTTCAGCTGTTCTGTGTGTTGCCTATCCTGTCCAATATCCTGTTGATTACTTCGTAGAAACTTAAAAAATTCGGCCGAATAAGGAGATTGCTTTCTCTTGGTTACTGAATTAAAGGAGACTCGTAACTCACCCACGTTTTATACCTACTCAACATGATAATTAAATACATTGGCCCACTTAAAATTACTACGCATTTAATTTATTTAATTTTAGGTGGCTGATGGCTACCATCATTTATCACAGGCGAATCATTTGGAACAGAAAAGACCATCCCTATTCACACAATTTTCTCAGTACGTTGTACTTAGGCACCATACTAATTTCACACTACTTATTTGTTTTCATCCAGTGCGTGTGTATACCATTGCCTGCATGGAGCCTTGTTGTGGGCCTTAGGCCAGTGTGACGTAGGAAGCGTAATTTACTATTGTGAAAGTCAAATCCTTGTGCAAAATTCCAACAGGAAGTTTCTATCGCTTTGCGTGAGATTTGGTAAACACGGCAGCTTGTTTCGAGTTCTAATGTTCGTTATATTCTAATGTATCGTTAAAATAAGAATATAAATTAATACAATGGTTTGACTGCCAGACCGTTAGTAGTTGTGTAATTTCTATCCTTGGTGCTCATTGGAACATAAATGTTGTGTATCCCAGTCAGAATTTTATCGGGATCAAAATTAGCCCATGGTAATTATTATTCTGACACTGTGATCCTAAAAAGAAGGAGTAAACACAAAAAATATCGAAAGATTACATTTTACCATGTCTAAAACGTCAGCTGCGTCTTTTCTCATTTTATCATTTCGAAACTTGTAATTTTGTTTGTTTGTTAAAACCATGTAAATATTACGGAGCCTAGCTAAAGTCCCTGGGGGGGTGGGGGCGGTAACATTTTTTCTTACTGGCAGTATTCTCCTTCCTCTCGACGATCCTGGTAGAACTGCCACCACTCATTCGCGAATGAGACCTAACCTTAACTCTGTTATGATTTAAACGTACTTAATTTATTCATGCAGAAGTCAGAATAAAAGAAGTCGATCTCAAACATATACACTTTTATTTATGGCAGATATCACAACAAGTTACAGGTTAACTATTTAACGTTGAAGGTAAACAACTTTCGGTTGGGTGCACAACTTACGGCTGGAACCAGTTAAAAATAGTTTAACTCAATTTTCAGGCATTTTGCGATGAAACAAGTTAAGTTATGATTTTGAACAAAATCAAAAAAATTTATATTAATTCTTCTTTCCTTTACGATTTTGGGTCGGGAAGAAAATTAATAAATTATCAAGGTTTTTAGGAACCCGTGGACCTCACACTAGCTTGTCCTCATTCATTGCGTAGGCTAAGAAATGTTGGGCTTAAGAGCTAGGACTAGTTGTTATTAATCTTCTTGGGGTCTAAATCATTTTAGGATCCCTTCCCCCTAAGATATTATTAGCTAAAGTATCTTTAGACTACATTTTAGTTTAAGTACTTTACAAAGCTAAAGCTTACCAAGTCATGGTACTACCGCGACTTCTTCATCTTCAGCTTATCCGCTACTCGGCTAAGCGCGCGCCTACTCTAGGAAAGGCATAGCGTCCCGCCGATCTGCAGTGGTTTTGGGACCCAGATTACAAATGTCCGTTTCCTTAAATACAGAAATACAGGGCCTCCACGCGGACGAACAGGAGAGCTCAAGCTTCTCATTTGTTGAAAACCCAACTCAATTTCGTAAACTGCATTTAAATTCGACGATTGCCGTGAGGCGTTTATGCCTAAGGCGATTATTGGCTGGCTACATGTTGCAGTCCTAAATTTCCAGCGATCGGCAACTTGACTTCCGGAAAAAAAACGTCGTTCAGACGCCCGCGCTTTCTTCAAGGCTGAGAAAAGAGCATCCAAGCACGCGAGCATCCCATTGGCCGAGCTCGTGTCCTGTGATTGGCCAAAAACGGCTCTCTTGGATCTGGTTCCGGTTTGACGATCATAGGTTTAGCAATACTAATTTCAAACTGAAATGCGCTGACATTAATTTATTTTTATTTTAAAAATAATAATGCCATGCAATACTACGAGTTAATAGCTATAGGACTAAAGCTCGATAAATGAAAAATTCCAACTCTAATTGAGTTGACACGCAAATCTAAAATTCGCCATTGGCACTAGCTAACAGCTGTTACTAGCCTACGAGTGCGAGCGCTCTTGCCATTACGTTACGTGAACCGTGTCAAATAACGAAGCACTAAACTGTAAGTTTAACCTAGATTAAAATACCAATTTATATTTTAAACTAACTAGAATTTTATTTAATGCCCAAACTAAAAGATTTCGAGATTGGTTTCAACCGCATTTGTACTTACAGTTTTCTGGCTCCAAGCTGAAATACATTTCTATGGTCACAAATGCAATTCGTAAAAACAGCCGACACAAGGTCGATCTTCTTTTCAAATGCCAATATTTAACACTATTTACATTTTTCTCGAGTGGAAGGTTACATGTCAACAACAGAGGTTACATATTTGTATCCAAACGAATCCGACATTTACCTTTATAAACATTAAGTAAATTCGAAGGGTTTTACAGAAAATCACGTCTCATGGCTTGTAAAAGCCGGATGCAACTAGTGGGATCCAAGTTAAATTAGCACAAAATAAATAAATGATATTTTTACTTATTTTAATAAACCAGCAGCCACAACGGACTACTGAACTGAGTAGCCTACTCATATTTCTGCCGATACGACATACAAGGAAGATCGTAGTTCCTGGAGAAATAGTAGCTAAACAGAAGAACATCTAAAAACAGGCTAATCTGTTACAGGCCAGTAACGAACCTAAGGAACCTTAGGAAATAACCAAAGCCTTCCCACACCACGAGGGGGGGGGGCTTTGCTTGAGTGATAAATTACGATCTTCCTTACATAAATAAAAGGTATAATTGATGAAAATGTTAGTCAGATTGCCCACATTTTTGTGTTATTGGCTCACAATGAACTGTAAAATTGTCACGTAAATTCAAACTTAATAAAAGTAATTGCTACATTAGAGTAAAAAAGTAGCAAATTGGAAAAGAAAGAAAAATTGCTGGAGACAATTTTGTTTGTGTTTACAAAACTCCCAGGTCAACCAGAATGATTGGAATTTTAGTCATTGTTGTTGGTGCCCCAAACCGAAACTCCCTGAATAAAAGGCCATCGTAGCACCGTCAGAAACGTTAAGATACAGGGAGAAAAACAGGATGAATGGTATTATGTGCCTCCAAACTGACAAGGTTTCTAAAGTCTTTCAACAGACGTCGGTGTGCAGCAAAGCTTGTAGAGTTGGTGTTTTCTGAATATTGCGAAAGGTGCCACAGAGATGGCCTTTTATTCAATGGGCGTTACATCCACTGCACTTGGAACTCCCTACCTATCCAACCCCATCCCTACTCCACTGGTGTGCAACACGACACGGATTTATTCAATGTTCAGTTTGGCATTGTTGCATAATATAAATGTTTAAAACAATGTAAAACAATCAATTTGGTAATTTAGAGGTCCCCAACACCTTAACCACTTGACCAATTAGAAGAGGCCTTATGAAAAAGGCTCATCTCCAGAGCAATACCTGTAAAATGAGCTAAGAACTACTTTATTCACAGCATGGAAGAATTTATTTTCGTATTACAAAAAAAAAAAAAATAATAAGAAAACGTTAAGCTGTGACTTTTATACTGTCAGGCGACCAAAGTCTCCCGATCAAGCTAGTTTTAGCCTTTTCTGTCGCATTGTTATTTATCCTCAGATGGCTGAAAACAGCCAAACTATACCTTTGTGTGTCAAGTGGTCGCCACGCTCATATATATATATATTTTATCTGGATTGGTGTTAGCGTTTATCATCTTGGCGGGCGACACACTAGCGTGTGTCTTGAAATTTTTAAATGATTGGTGGACGAGGGCTTTTGCCAGAACTTCGATTTTGCTTGAAAGCGGTGATGTCTAGCACCGAAACGTTACATTTTAGTGCCATTTATTTTGTAGCCATTTTTTTTTTAGTTTCTTTTTTTTTTTGTTATTATGTTTTTATTTTCTGCGTATCATCACAAGGCTTTATAAATTAGAAATGTCTGATTAAATTTATCCTTAAACCTTACGACATTCTTCATTAAAATTTAACTAAACGTGTACAACATGCGACTGACTCGAGACAGTTGTACTGAAAAGTGACTGCAAGTAGGCTGGCTATACTAAATAACATTCTGTTGTATGCCTGGAAACAGCTAGCAAATGGTACACATGAAGTCATTTACAAATCAAGTTAACTTCCCTACTAGTCCAAGTTATTGTGGTAAACTTTGCGTGAGTTGAAATAAAGCGAAGTGTTCCGTGAATGATTAATGGCACACCGTTGCAATTCTCCATGCTTGAAGTAATGCCCACGTTTCTACATATTTTAATACCACGGAAGGTCAACTTGAGAGGCGGAATAAGAAAATTTGGAATCCGTCTGTAAAATTTATAATTTAGTGTGGCTATAATAATTTAGTCATTGATTTAGTCTGATAAGGAAAAGGGAGAATAAAAGCACGGTCGTTTAGGGATGACGCAAGATGGCCGTCGCCTAGCAACTGAATCGATCTTTATGCATGATTTGTGACTCTGTTCTCTAGATCACTCAGGTGACATAATTTGCATATTTGTGTGCGAGATGCAGCAAACCTAGTAACCTACGAGTTAAACAAAAGTTTAGCGCAAGTCGAAAAATCTTCGAAAATGGAAAAAAAAAGATGCGTGTTGTCCTTAACTTCATAAATCAGGAAATAGTTTTATGGAATGTTGTTGTTTATGAGTTGGTTTGTTTTAGAATTTATGATAATTCGTACTTGAACTCCACGAGAGAGCTTGTAAATGATGACGTAATGAAGAGTCATAAATTATGGCAGTTTTTGTTGTACTGCAGTTGCGTCTGTAGTGGAATGAGAATTCACATAGACTCATTTTGAAGAGTTCTGTTTATCAACTCAAGCTGCACTTGCACGCTTCATGTCAGGAACCGATTGTAGAGGTTCTATTGGACTTCAACTTTGTAGACTGTTCTGGAAGAAAGTAGGCAGAAACAAAATGAATAAACGTAAAGCGAGAACGTTGAAAAGTACTTATATAACACATTAATATACGTAATGTGTAAATAATGTTTATCTTCCACTCAACAGCAAAGCGGTACAGTTAGGGCTTTGTCAAAACCACTTGGATCCGACCACGTTTTAATATAAGTCAGATGCATTAATACAACAGCAATACAGGGTGGTCCATAAAAAACGCAACAGCAAAATTGTTTTAGTACAAACCTTTTTGTTAGCACCCTCCAGAACCGTAAAGGGACTTTCAAAACCACCCGTTCTATTAGACATCATCTGACCCTTTACGGTTCAGGAGGGTGTTAACAAAAAAGTTTGGACTTTAGAAAAATTTTGCATTTGCGTTTGGACCACTCTGTATTGGACCACCCTGTACAATAAAGCATTTTATTTTATTAAAACGGTGACTTAAACCTTGTCTTAAACTGTGCCTTAAAACGTTGACTGAAAGAGGCCATAAACAACGTCACCAAACAGCATATTCCACATGTTTATTACTCGGTTTGCAACGAAAAACTACTGACATTTTTTTTTTTTTTTAGTATCAGTGGGTGACCACTGTTCGACCCTAATTTCTAACTTTGAAAAAGGTTGAGGGGGTCGTATAGCCCAATTCCAAACTCCCTGTACTATGGTAGAATCCACCCACATTAGTCAGTGGAGAGAGTGTTAGCGACGCGACCAAAGCCTAATTACCGCAAATCTGTTTTATATTCATCCGCGAGCTAAAACAACGACGCAGAAACAGCTTAACAATGCACTCGCGCGAAGTTTTTTTTTATGTAATACTAACAATTTCACATTTTTTTTACGGTAGTGTGACACTATAGCATGTCTTTATTATTAACACGTGTATTGTTTAACGATTGAGGTGTGTATGTCATTTCTTCAATACCAAATTTTATTAAATTGGAATAATTTCTCTTTCCAAATTTGATGGCCCTGACAAGGGCCGTTTTGATTTGGCCTTTAAAAAGGCCGTTTTGAAGGGGGGGGGGGGGGGACAAAATGTAACGAATGTCGCAGCCTACTCCAATCCTTACTTCGCTTCATTCAGAATTACTGGAGTTTTCGTCACTTGATCCATTTACTTGAAATGCCAACCTTTCAACAATCAAATCCGACAATCCATCGGCTTTCCACATTTTATCTTCCTCTTTAATTACGTGTTTTAAGTATAATTTTTCCAGTTTGTGACGGTGACGTTTGATAAAGCTTTAGCAGCTCTTCAACTTCTTTTAACGTAAAAGTTTAATTGTTGGAAGCAACATATCCTTTGACTGGGAATCTGGCTGTTGCAGACATTGGGCCTTAGGGCTTCGGGCAGATGACCAGGAGTGGTTAACGCTCGTTAAACCCTTTAACCCTTTTTTTTTAACTCCTTTGACTTGACTCCACAACCTTTCTATACGGTTCAATTCGCAGTGGTATGGAGGTCTGAGAACGATGTGTCTGTGGAATGCAGCAAGGGTGTTACGATACGATAATGGTCGTACTGTGTTTTTGCACCTTCAATTAATGCGTACAATTCTCGGTTCAACATTGTGTCATTGAACGCAATATCTTTTTCTTGCAGCCAAGCTTGCATGTCAGTTTTCCGTGAACTATTCGTCGGTATTTTTCCTCCTTCACAGAATAGTGTGAAGCTTTATCTAATACGATGACACTGTTTGGTTGTATATTAGGCAGCAGATAAGTTTCAAACCACTTCTCAAATCTGTCAACGTCCATTTCGTCATGGTAATCGCCCTTTCCTTTCCTTGCTTAAAAAAAACGAGATTGGCAGCAGGTACAAATCCATCCTCGTTTCCAGCATGCAAAATAATGAGCCGTCCTCCTTTCCCACTTGGTGCTTTTAAACCAGTTGTCAACCTTTTGTGAAATCCATCACACTTGCTCTTCACAGTCGTATCTGTCCGAACAGTTGATTTCGTGTGGCCAGCATTCACCCATGTTTCATCCAAAGAGTAATATTCTTTTTTTAACGTAAATTTTTTATGGGACGCAAATACCTCCGCCGCCATAAAACAATATCGTCTCGTTCAATGGGCAGACTGTAGCGCTGACGTTTATGGAAAGCAATCCCCAAATCTATCATGATTCGCCGCCGCATTGTTGTCCGTGAAAAATTTGGCAGAGAGAATTGTCTTCGTTTACGGCAGATGTCACTTTTTTAACAGTTGGAATGTCGTCATTGCGATAAAAATCATAAACTCTTTTCCGAATCGCTGAAAGCGTAAATTCATCGTATTTTTGCATGCGTGTTTTCGTACAGTTGCTCAGCTTGCGTTTGCTTGGCGTACCGTAGTCAAACACCGACCACTTACTTTGAATTCGGTTCGGCAACGATAGATGGCAGCTTCGGACACGCCGCACAACAAACCTGTGTATTTCGCAACTTCATCGATAGATTTCTTTGGATCACGCTGGTGCAGTTGGTTGTAGACATTCATTACAGTTTGCTTTTGGGAAATGGAATGGGGCTTTTGACGGGGATGACACTTGTAAAATGATGCTGAAGAATCCATCGCTTGCACTGTTGTTGTCATCGCCGCCATGTTGGAACTACTTCCGCGTGGAAGACAAGTTGCTGCGAATGTTTGCGATCTGCTGAAATTACCAGTCGACCATTTTTTACTATTTCAAGAAAAGTATGTATGACTGAATACCGTCCCTGAATACTTTCCGAGAGATTGTCATTCCTAAAACGTTTTGGTTAACGGTGGGAAAAAAGCGTAGCCTACTACATTTTGTCTACTGTCGTAATCCAACTTCAACCTTCAACACAGGTGTGAAGAGGCTCGTCGCATCGCTAACTCTCTCTCCACTGACTAATGTGGGTGGATTTTACCATAGGCAATACGTAAATGCAGATCTGCCTTTACCCAACATAATTAAGCATTTTTAACCTTGTCTCAAGAACTTAACATACACACGACTTGCATACTCAACATGAGAGTGTACGTATTGGGTTTTCAAGACCGATGGCATTCAAGTCCGAACATCTCCTGAAGTAAAACAACGCATATTTATAAGAGCAATTGTATGGCCAATTTAATCACAGCATTATAGTGATCGATCGGTGTAAGATAGTCTGTGAATCACCCATATTGGTCCTTAACTTTGGTAAGATGTTGTTACTGAGAACCTGAAATTGAGAATAATCATGTAATGGGTCTATATTACCAATTTATAAAATCTTTCATTTACTGTCAGATATAGGCAACTGCCATCAACTTCACCACTTTCTTTTAACCCACCTAATCCATTTAACAGAGAAAGAAAGTTAGGAATTTTGTCTTAATTTAATGCCGTCTGCAAGGTTACATTAACCACTTCAAGATTAGGATGTTTAGAAATATTGTGAATATATTTGGACCCAAAACTGATCCCTGTGGTACTCCACTGTTTGCTGGTACAACATCAGAATCTTTTTGTCAGAGGTGAAAAATATGTGGCTGGAAATCACGAAAAAATAAAGAGGCCAGAAAATAAACTTCGGGAATCTCTTCCCATTGTGAAACCACAGCATGTGTGGTGGTAGACACATTCTTTCCTGTGGTCATCGTGTGATGTCTCAGCTGTCATGAAATTCTATAATTCGCATCTGGACACATCAACAAACCTCCTCTTGAAAAACTTGTTTAACTAAAACACATCAACTTCATCCTTATGTAAGCCTCAGCATGAACTTCCATGTTGAACGTCATACTTTGAAATCCTATAGTTTCACTCAGAATTCGTTGAGATACACCCTCTAGGCCCCCACGCCCTCCTTGTGCCCCCACAAACCCAGCATTCGTGAGCCTGATTACCAACAATCACATCGAACCAGCCATAGAATCCCTATGATATATCTCCAAGGTTATTTCTCCAGCAACCACCGTCCCCCTCCCTGAGGCTTTACCAACAAATTATTGCAGTTCTGGTAATAACTCTTGTTCCAAAGCATCTCTTGTATGGTTTGAGAAATGGCCTTATGATCAGACCCCAGTGATGAAAGGGAAACTTGATTTCTGAAGATTGCAGTGCCGTAGGAATTTAACTTCGCCAAAAGTTGATACTATTCCAGTAATCGAACGCCTATGATCTGGATTACTTGCATGGCTCTCGTCAGCTAAAACTTTTAACCAGTGTCTCCTGGGTTAACTGTAAAGCTGAATTCTGTGGTTCCTTTGAGGTATCTAAGTATTCTTTTCCTGGCTCGCCAGTCTTCTTCGGTTAGTGCCGATGAATGTTGTGCTAAGGCATTTCCAGCAAAAGATATGTCTGGCCTAGTTGCGAGCTATATACGAAAGATTTCCTACCAATTCTCGTAAGGGAATCTTTTCACCAAACTCGTGATTAGTCAGCTGAGAAATACAGCTAGAGCAATGATCGGAGAAACAATCATCCATGTTAAAACGTTTTAACACTTTATTGACGTAGTTTGTTTGGTTAAGTGTAAGTGCGCCAGACTGCGTTCTACAAAACTTGACTCCAGAAGAAAAGTGATAGGTCCAAGTGGACGAACTTCAAAACTTGTGGTCAAAATCTTCTGGGAAAATTGACGCATGTTAGGTGACGAGGTGAGGACTGCAGTGTCGTCTACATGTACTACTAGTATACAGACATATTCACCTTCTCTTATCACAAAATCGCATGGCTCTGACTTGCATCTGCGCATCCCGTTTTTCGACATTTCTTGAGCAAAAGAGACGGACCTTTTGAACACGGATTGTGTGATTCCACAAATATTTCTAGTAATCTTCCAGACCTTTTCCTTATGTCCCGGTGTGACAAATCCCTCAGGCTGATGCATATAGTGTTCTTGGTTGTGCAGGTACATGCTGAGCTACACGCTCATAATTACGAACTGGGCGATGAAAAATTTTTTAGGCTCACAACCGCTAGTATGTTTCGAAATATTCTATGCCATTTATCTGGGCATAACTCTTTGCGACCAGTCACGCCTTATACCTTTCAAATTCTCCATTTGCCACTTTCTTTATTTTCATTCCCGTTTATTGACAATGGTGTGCGCTCTTGGAAGTAAGTCCACCAGATCCCAGGTGTGATTGGGAATTCACAATAATTCTGCATGAAGTCCAGATTATGTTTGCTCTAAAGTATCGAGTTTTGTAGAGCAGGCAATCGAAACCGAATGTTGGCGAACTGCGGAAGTATTTTCTTCAGGATCGTGATTTTGTACTTCTGGTTGAATGTCTTCTTCTGACGAATCTGAGGAAACAATCCTGGAAGTTGAACACACTGTTGCTTTGTACAGCTACGTGTTGGTTTTGGCAAAATAACTTGAGCGCTCTGAGTGACTCTTTCTTCAGGGGCCAATGACCTTGCTTGTGTAGCTTCAGACTGTGACTTGGGTTCAAGTGAATTACCAATTCGTGTTAACAGTTCTATGTTTTCTATTCAATATTTTCGGCTGGCAGACATTTATACCTAATACGTCTTCCTGAAATGTCACATTTCGACGTATGAAACTGTCTTGTTTTTTATGTCATAAAAACGGTACGCTTGACAGTTTGTATCGTGTCAAATCATGATACACGCAACGCCCCTTGGATTTAAGTTCGTCTGGTTTTTGGAAGTGCGCAGCAGAGTAGTGCCGGAGCAAGGTGTTCGAGCGCCGGGGCCAGTAGCTCATTAAGCATCGCGCTTTATCGCTACTATACAGCAGATTGCAACCTCACCCTCCCCTCCCACACGCCTCTTCCCAAATCTACCCAAAAATGAACCCATGACGGTACCACAGTGAAAATGCCAACACACTGAAAACACACGAATCTGACAATAAAGAAGTAAAGTAGGTAGGCATGAGACAAAAATATTTGTCTACATTTGAAGGAGTACAATAATTATATTTAGTTTATGATAGTAGTGCCGTCTGACTGGCAAGAAAACTAACAAGAACATGAATTTGGCAGTAAATATTTAATTTTCAGCCCGGAATTCGGGTGTTGTTCACAATGAAAATGTTAAAACATTAAAAAAGGTGGGAGCTGCCACACATTTTTGACTTCATACAGCTGCCATAATGGATGATTTTCCAATATGGTGGCTCTGTGAAGTCCACAATTTGTGGCAACTTCCATTTTTTTTAGTGTTTTGAGATTTTTATTGTGAACAAGTCCAAAATACCGGGCCGAAAATTAGGTATTTGTTGTTGCAACTCACAAATTAATTTTTCAAGACCAAATGTATTTAGGTTAGGTTTCCTTTTTTTAATTCAACTTTTTCTTTTAAATTTTTTTGGAGGGGGAAGGGAAGCATTTTCGGCGCCCGCCCTCCCTTCGCCCCCTCTTGCTCCGGCACTGCGGCAGAGACAACCAATTACGTTAAAATACATCACAGTTGGTTTATAGGAAGTCCCAAACCTTAATTGCCCAGGCGAAGCAGGTTTATTACGAGTATTGGTGCAGTGGTTCTGACATATTTGTTTACCATTTCGCCCAAACTATGCAACGGTAGTTTAGACTCTAAATTAAAGGGCAATTACATCCATTTTGACATGCATGTTTGACTTTTGGATCACTTACACAACA
>JAHWFP010231677.1:84622-121400 GCA_023313725.1 Lithobius niger | reverse complement strand
GCGTCTGACTTCGACCCATCAGTAAACAGCCGCTGATAACCGGC
The DNA here is from genome assembly GCA_023313725.1 of Lithobius niger. Lineage (NCBI taxonomy): Eukaryota > Metazoa > Arthropoda > Chilopoda > Lithobiomorpha > Lithobiidae > Lithobius > Lithobius niger. Next base: position 121,356 of record JAHWFP010231677.1, on the reverse strand, counting down.
GTACTGAGAACACAGCCGCCGGAACTCCTGTAAGTACCGTGCAGGTAGAGTGGAACCCTTCGGGAGGGACGCCAGAGCGAAAATGAAAATGCCACTGGGACAAGCCAAGGGGCTACTGGCATCCCCCCAAGCCTCAAGACGCTAGGCATTTCAAAGGCTATCTCCTGACAGGACTGCTGGAGCCTATCGCGGAAATCACCCTTACCCACCCTGCGTCTACCGACTCGCAAGTCTGGCCCAAAAACCATGGACCAAGCAGGACTGGATTCCACAGCACGTAAACGCACAGCATACTGAATGGCCAGCTTTCGCCGACGAATGGCCAAAGGTGGCTCCGAGGCCTCAGCATAGAGGCTGACCACTGGAGAAGTTCGAAATGCCCCAGTCGCCACACGCAGGCCACTGTGATGCACAGTGTCCAACATCTGGAGAGTCGAGTCACTAGCCGAACCATACACCATGCACGCATAATCAAGTTTGCTGCGGACAAGGGCTCTGTAGAGGCGCAACATGGCAGCGCGATCGGCACCCCATGAAGTGCCCGACAGAACCCGCAAGATGTTAAGTGCCCGCAAAGACTTGTCTTTAAGTTGGCGCAAGTGTGGAAGCCAAGATAACCTGGAATCGAACACCAGACCCAGGAAACGTGCCTGTGGGACAACAGGAATCTGCGCCTGCCCCAAGTACAGGCAAGGAACTGGGTGCAGCGTTCGTTGGCGGCAAAAGTGAATGCACACAGTCTTGTCCGGAGAAAACCGGAAACCATTACTGATCGCCCAGGTCTGGACTTTGTTAATCGCCAGCTGTAGCTGCCGCTCGCAGGTCTGCATGCCAGCTGCTCGAAAGCGCAGGCCGAAGTCATCGACAAACAATGACTGGGGAACAGCAGCTTGCTGAGCAATGGGGTTGATCCCAATAGCAAACAAGATGACACTAAGAACACCTCCTTGAGGCACACCATTCTCCAAGACAAACGGGCGGGAAAGAGCCACCCCGACACGAACACGAAAAGAACGGCCTGAGAGGTAAGCGGAAAGCAACAGTGGCATCCGTCCCCTCAAGCCACAGTTATAGAGATTACGGAGAATCCCATAACGCCAGGTCGTATCATAAGCCTTCTCCAAGTCAAAGAAAACCTGAACCAGATGTTGACGCAAGCGAAAAGCCTCCCTCACATCCGATTCAAGGGCAACCAGATGATCGATGGTTGACCGAAAACGTCGAAAGCCACACTGGGACGCAGATAAGAAAACGCGTGATTCCAGCACCCAGACCAAGCTCTCACTGACCATCCGTTCCATAAGTTTACAGACACAGCTAGTCAGAGCGATTGGGCGATAACTGGAAGGAGCAGTAGGGTCATTGCCCGGTTTCACAATCGGGATGACCACTGCTGTCCTCCACGCTGCCGGAACAGAGCCTTCTGCCCACACACGGTTGAACATCTCCAGCAAGAACTGCTGGGAGGCAAGAGGCAGACGTTTCAACAGCTGATAGTGAACATCATCAGGCCCTGGGGCGGAGTCATGCGACTTGGACAAAGCGGAAACAAATTCCTGCCTGGTGAACGGTAAATTGTACTCCTCTAGCCCGTCGGAGCGAAAGTCTAGAGGGTGAGCCTCTTCACTACGCTTTATTCTGAGGAAACCAGGATCATAATGGTTATCACTCGAAACCTGCGCAAACGCAGACGCAAGACAGTCGGCGATATCCGGCACAGAAGAGATCACGGTATTCGCCACCTTCAGCTGTGAAACCGGGAAAAGCACGGTCTTCCCCGAGATCTGGCGCACCTTCCGCCACACCTGCTGAGAAGGCGTGGAGCGCGTGATCGACGAAACATAAACTGCCCACGAAGCACGTCTAGCCTCACGGATGACAAACCTGGCACGGGCACGACAGCGCTTAAAGGCTACAAAGTTGTCAGCAGTTGGGCTGACTGTAAACGCACGCAACGCTCGCCGGCGGGCCTGAATGGCCTGCCCGCAAGCAGGTGTCCACCACGGAACAGGAACCCGCCGCGGGTGAGTGGACGTACGCGGGATAGCAGCATGAGCAGCAGCAAGGACCACGTCAGCGAAATGAGTGGAAAATTCATCCACATCAGAAAAGTCCTCAACCGCACGCTGAAATACAGCAGCCTCAGCAAAAGCTGACCATTCAGCACGTTTAAGCGCCCACCGGGCTGGCCTGGAAGCCACAGAACCCCCTTGTGTTGTGGACAACACAATGGGGAGGTGATCGCTTCCATGCAGATCGGCAGTGACACCCCAAGTGAAATGAACTGGGATGGCCAGCGAGCAAAAGGCTAAGTCCACCGCTGACCAATTGCCCGTGGCCAGGTTACAGTGTGTCATGGCTCCATCGTTCAGGATGCAAACAGACCCCCTCTGCATCCACTCCTCAAGGATCCTCCCTTTGTTGTCTGTATGAGGTCCCCCCCACTGGACATGGTGGCTGTTAAAGTCGCCCAGCAACAGAAAAGGGGCAGGAAGCTGGCGGACCAGGTCCTCTAGGTCACCAACCCCAAAGACCTCATCCGGTGGCAAATAAAGCGAACAGACAGTAATATCCAAATGGAAAGAAACACGAACTGCTACCGCCTGAAGCCTAGTGTGCAGAGGCACACTGGCATGTGGCTGAGAGTGTTGAACCATTCCAAGAAAGATCTGCCTAAAAAAAAAAAAAAAAAAGTGTATGCATTCAAATGCCTGCACTAATCGTTAGGCGTATCGTGTGGATGTCAATATAGTTTCATTTTTGTCTACAGAGTGACAAAGATGTGCCTTTATCTTTGTTGTGTATAAATAGGAATAAAAATTTGAAACCGCAGTCAAGTAGAGCAGCTACAAAAATATTTCTTAATGTTTCGTTGATGCTTCAATGATTTAAAACGTGCGGGCCAATGATTAAGTAGTTACTAGTTGTACTCCGTCGTAACATACGCCGGTCTAGTTGATTCCCGCTGTTTCAACTCGGCTGTAATAGTCAGCATTATTAAAGTAATACTGTTTGTTTCTAATTGTTAGAGCGCATATTCGTTCTCATTGTCGGACGCTCGCCTTTTTTCTTTGCTACCGTGGCAAGAATGAGCCCGCTCGCCCTCTTGCTGATTGTTGAATCTTCGTTTCTTTAATCCTCCCTAACAATGCCTCCATCAAGTCTGCTCGTAATTTAAGTCTGTTCCTAAGCGAAATATACATATTTAATGCCCTTTTCGGCGAAGGAAAGCCCAGCTGAAACAATACGCAACAATGTAAAAACCCACTTTAACAAAACAAAACAAAAAACACATTTGAAGTAGCAAAGTACTATATTACAATGCCGTTACATTTACAAAAGATTACGTAATGATTGTAAAATGGTTTTTAATGACCAAATGTTTGACCGGGTTTCATTTGTAACACTCCGGCCTGATACATTTGTTACGACGTTCAGAATACCGATGATATTTGCTTGCATACCACGGCTACTTTTCTTGTACTGTTGTAAGGATTTCAAGTTACGTTGGCCAGTTGTTTGCGCAATGAGGTGCTCGTCTACGTTGGCTCGATACAAAGTTGTTGCTGACACGAATGTTGTGATTGCTTAATTAGCCATCCAACTTAGCAATTGGCATATGTTGCAACATTTTTGACGATGTTGCCCGGAACATTTTTACCCACGGGGCGGTTGTAATACAAAATGTTATTACTGTATTTCTTTTGGGGGCAAAAATACACAATCTCAGTATTTTGAATGTTCGGCCCAATAATTTTGATACAGTCTGTGCACGTTACCAGGACAACGAGAAGGATTGTCGGGAAGAGAAAATGCGTTGACGATCTCTTTGGTTGCACTTTTATATGTTTTAAATAAATAAGGACAAATTCCTGTAAATTACATGAAGGAAAGAGGAAAACAAGCCAAACAGCAAAAATAATACACTAGCATTAACGTAGTACAGTAAGCCACCTTTGGAGTGGCATGACCCGGATTCAAACTAGCAACCCAATTCGTCCCTAGATCACATAGCTGTTCGGCTTGTTTTCTTCTTTCCTTTTATATATTTTGACCCACGTTGATTTATTTTTGAAACGTTTAACATGTATTCAAGGTATTCTCGCCCATTTTCATTTGACCTGCCAAAAGTTTTTTGCCTTTGTGTTAATGTTATGTCCTCATTTTTGCCACGCAACGCACAAACATGCACATCTAAAAGCACAAACACGGAATACGATAAGGCATTTTGATCATCAGTAGCCTACCAAGAATTTTAGTTTTCCGCAACACGTTCAACTATTTTCGAATCTTTACCAATAATGTAAAACAATGGCCCGTTATTTCAAGAACGTAACAATACCACGTTCTTTCAAAGCATAGAACGTCTGCCAACAATAGCCGACAATGGGAACGAGCTCTTCACCGTAACGGGCATTAAGTCGGATAATGACCAAAAACCTTGTGCATTCCTAAACAATGGCCCTCGGGACGCTGCGCACCCTCGGGCATTGTTTAGGAATGCCCGCGGTTTTCGGTCATTATCCTTTACAGATTGGCCCGCAGTTTTCAAAAAAGCACTGTTAGACCATTGTTGCTTCCGGGCCAATAACTTGGAAAGCGGGTATTGAGTAAAAGTTATTCGTAAATTTCGTAATCGTTCAATTTTTAATGTTTTTTTTTTTAAACAGACGTCACATACTGTAAGCAAAGAAATATTAGTTACCAGGAACACCTGTATTTAATGAAAGTTTGGTAATGGTATTTTTATCACCGATTTTTGTATACACATTTTATAAGCGATAAAAGAAAGTATAGTTTTAATAAATACACTCTTGATACAATTCAAGGGAAGAAAGGGTACAAAATAAAATTAGAATTAAAAGTTGCAATCGAGTTTGTAGGCCTACTTTAACGCAAATCACAATAAAATCTCAAACCTAAGACATTTCAATTTGCAGTCAAGTTAAGGTTTTTCTTTTCCGTACATAGTATTTTTTAAGGGTTTTATGAACTATACTAAAATTACGGAATATTACGTAAAATAAACACGCTTAACAAGTATATTTTGTAGCGTTATGGAAGGTATCGTATTTCGCTAGCTGGGGGCGATAATAGTTTCACTTTTAATATGTTTGTAAGATCGTATCTGGATTTCGGCAATTACTTTAATTAAACCACTTAAGTTTAACTTCAAAGTTTCCAACGTGGTTTCTTTTCTTTGAGTCCTTCCTTACACGCTTTCACTCCAGACAGCATTTTCACGCATTCTTCCTTACATATAACCGCATTTTTAACACGCATTTAATGTAGTAGTCGTGAAGAATTTTTTGTTTATTATTATTATTCCTACGGAAGCCTATACAGTAGACACATTGTTTTAGTCGCTCAGGAATTGTATTCTGTGATGCTTGTTCAAATGAGGCTTCTCGAAAAATCTGGTTCAAGTCGAGTCGTCATTCCGAAAATGAACTCCATACTTGACTTCAGTCCTCAATGAAGATGGGCATGCAGTGAAACCCTCAGTCAGAGTTCGAAATACTGAAATTAACTGCACTGCACTATGCTGAACTGTGGCTGAGGTTGGCGCTAATGACCTAGCCCCCCCCCCCTCAAGGGTTTGCTGGAACGCTCATTGATCTCAGTGTAATCGGGAATGATCATTATCGTCTGCTAAAAGGGTGGGGTTGGGGGAAGGGGAAGGTGCTGGATTAAAATATTATTCCTTCGTGTTTTTTCCCCAAAGGTTTCTATCTTTATACTAGAAATGAGCATTATCCGTAGAACCACGTCAGCCGACACTTGGAAATAACGGCCGCACATTAATTTGTGAATGTTATTTTCTTATAACAGGTCGTACCAATAGAGCAAACCGTTGAAAGACATCTAAGCACTCTCCAAACAGCCTAAAAATTTGATTAAAATCAAAGACGGGACGCAGAAATCTTGGCGTTTGGGCGGAGGGTAGTTAGAACGCCACAGGTGACAAGACTTTGTTTAGCTTAGTCAAGATTTTCTGCATCCTCGTTGTTTAGCTTGAACTGTTCGCTGATCTCGCCAAAACTTTGATATTCTAATTTGTTTGGCGAGGTATGTTGAGTGGGTGTCTACGGTTAAACCAGTGTTAACACTCGTAAATGGACTCGTAAAACTGTTAATAATTTATATTTTAAAACGTAATGTAATGCACGAAAGTGGCTTCTGGGGAATTTTTTTAAGCAATGTGGAACTATGCCACATACATCTCTTGTAATTCATCCACATTTATTGAGCATTCTCAAGTTGTCGGCTTTTTCTCCTTTTTTCCTCTCTATGGGTCACGAAATCTGTGAGTATCAGCAGCTGCTTAGGTTGCATTTAGAAAAGAGGGTGGCATTTAAGGAAAAAAAAACACCCACCACCTCGCGCCTCTATCTCAAAACAGTTAGTCTTTAAATAAATAAAAAGTGAAACACATGTCACTTTCACACAGCTGCCCTCAAAGCCAGGCCGCGTCTTTCCGACCCGCCCCGCCCACCCTCTCGTTACCAGGGTAGTCAGTTTTTCCATCCAAGGACTTAGCCTCCACCCAGCGCCCGCCCTCCTTACCATCCTCCTCGTACAACGTTCTTTGGGCGCAAGGCTAATTACGACACTTCCTGAAGAGGGTGATGGATTGACATTGATCGGCTGGCGACCAACCGTTCAGCGCTCGTGTCGATAGAGCGTTCTTCTGCTTCTGCTCCATGAACGAAGGCCGACCAACTTTCAGGATGTTTCGACTCCGGCAGCTGGAGCGGCTGCTGTTAGTGTTGCTTTGCTGCACGTGACCCCCTCCCTAGCCGCAGGAACGGGTCGCTAAAGGTTAGAACGCGCCGCCCAATAAAGGGGGTTTCTCGTAAACAGATCGACAACTACCAACGCCACTGACCTGTTGGACGGTTGGGTCAAGAGCTTTTCAAGGCGACGTGCTGGTGATATACTCCTTCACTCACTCTCTCTCTCTCTCTCCGTTCGGTGGGTGAAGGATGTTGACCAAAGCTAAGACGTGAAAGTGTTCCCACGTGTCCGCCCCACTCCACTACAACCTCCTTTTTGTAGTTCCGTCTGTTCCTTTGGTCACCCACCATACCCGATGTTAGGTTCGTTGCTCGGTATTATTCGTCAAAAAGTTCCGATATCGATTTTGCCCCACAATAAGCTGTTGTGACCCGTTGACTGACGTCAACCATATCGACGGAAGCACTTGGTTACAGTGCTACGTTCTGTAGTGGACTTGAAGCTGGTGTTAAGAGGCCAAATTTATGGAGGGGACGTTGGGATACAAGTTCAGAAATCCGTGCTTGTTATATACTAAAGTTTTTAGAAAATTGTTGAAACAAACTTTTTTTTTCAAATCAATTTCTTCCAGCCACATGTCATCTGGAGCAAACTGTTTGAGAAGCCATGAACCGCTTAATTTTGAACATTACGAGACATTTTGACAAAGAAAGACGTTTAGTAATGGGAGGGGAAAGCCGTAGGTATGATTCGGCCAATGTCCGATTACCGCAGAGACCGAAGTAATGCCAAATTAAATTGAAGTAGGCTGAAGTAGATCCCATAGCTGCTGATGGACCTGGTACTCACACACTGACCTGGTCTATCAGATCAGTCTCTTCCGGTAACTAGGGTGAGCGCAGCCACATACTCACATATGAGAGGTAATTCTAAAGATCCAGGTATTATTAATAGCCAAGGGTTTTGTTTATGAGAATTGAACTGAATTTTATACAGGAGCCTAACATCAACGGTCTTCTACCACATTGCTACAACCGTCACAAATGCGTATTTAATAGAAGATTAAATAAATAATAAATAATAAACTAAATAACTAAATAATTACGAACCGTCTCACTGGTGGAAGAAGAAAGGCACTGAGGTAGGACACAGAATCACTTAGTTTCGCCGGCAAAAGCTTAGAACTTTGGTTGGCATGAACACTGTATAAAGGTTAAAAGGTACCAATGCAAAAAAAAGGTGCTTGCGGCATCCTTTTTTCCTCGCACTATTATTGAGTGGAATGGAATACTTAATTACTTTGTTACCTCTAGAAATCGCTAGTAAATTGAAGTATTGCCAAAAATTGTTAGGATGTAGCCACATTACTTTGTAATTATGAACAATTGACTGTTTTCCCTTTGTATAGTGTTTTTTGGAGTTATTTGGATATTGCAATATGCCATTGTGGGCGCTGCAATTATTTAATAAATAAAATAAAATAAATAAAATATTATTCTCACAAGGAGGTGGGGATTTGACGGAGCCACAAAAGAACGAGTTACAACAATATCCAATCAGATGCGACGAATGCTTTCCTATTCTATATATATACATAATACGCTTAGTTGGGATGTGATGTACACAGCAAGCAAACTCATCATGCACTAAAACGAAAGAGGGTGATGATCAGGTTCATTCTTGGCACGGTAGGAAAGAAAAAGATTGAGCGGCCGACAATGGGAACGGACGTGCCCAGTAAGAATCATTAAAATTCAATAAAAATAAATGAAAAAAAATAGTAACCTTGCTAAATAACGTCAAAAAATAAATCGGGGACGATTTGTCCTGTGACCAATTGTCCGAGGACGAATTGTTCTCTACTTCTCATTACATTATTACGTCACCGTAGTCGTCCTTTGCTTCAATATTGATCCTGTCTACAAAAGCTGCTTGAACCAAACGACACCAGACTCCCCTTATTGACGCGGTAAAAGTTCAATAACAGCGCACGGTTAAAGACGAAAAATAAAAATGAAAAATAGAGGCGTAAAAAAAACAATTACAAAACGGAAAACTGGTAACGAAAAGCAATGGAGTTTTGTCACGCAAATATTGCATTTATATTTGCTGTTATTTTTTTCCCCCCAAGCTATCAGCCTACATGCCATGCGAAGCTATTTATGCATGAGTTGGTAACCATCGTCACATGTTTTTAACTCATGCGATGATTACCATCGTGTGACAAGAAACTCCGGAACTTTGTACGTACGTCAAATTAAAAAAAAAAAACTAAAAAAAAAAAAATCCACGTCTAACAAGCCGGTTACTTCAGACGGCTCCAGGCTGTCTGGGTTATTTGTACAGTAAATGTTGGTCAAGCAATCATTTAAAATTGAACGGTCAGCCTAATCTTTACTATATGAATACACGTTGAGTCAGCTTTCACAAAACATACAAGATAGCGTGTGCGTTTACAAGTCCGTGTCTCTTCCTCAAGTGGGGTAGGGGGAAGCGAATATTCAATAACGACAGTTCAGAAGCGACTGGGGTAATTGTTTTGTCAGGAGGAATTTTTTATCTTATTGTCCCGTAAACTACAATTTCACGCATTTACGTAAACAAAATCAGAGGCAGTTGTACACGTAGCGTTGTTACCATGACCACACCTTCACCATCGCACTAAGATTCGCAAATCCAAAGTAAGTACACTGTGTAAACACGCTTGAGCAATGCTTGCTTCTTGTATCACTGGATTATATAATTTTTCAACATCGTTTGCAGGTTACTTTTAACCCATTGACTTCCAGTCGAGTAACAATATGGGTTGTTAAGCTTTCATCGGGTTCCCAAGGGGCCCTTACAATCTCGCCTGATTCATTTTCTATATATACCAAAATAACAAATATGTAGAATAATAAATTCCAAAGCAATTCTGAAACACGCTGGGAATTATTGTAACTGCATGCATTGCAGGCTTCTACGGTTGCTCAAGAGGACTGCAGTGAAGCATCATGTAGAAGTTTTGTGATGAGAACGGTTTGTCTTATTTGGGTTTTCATGCCAAGAGTGAACTAGGAATGCATTCAGTTTCTATCGTATGATCATAGGACAGTGTTACGTCATATTGTCACACGCGAAGTGAACATGGAGGAAAGAGGAGGGAATGGGGGGTTTGGGGCGGCCCCCCCTGGTGCCAGACGAAAATTGACTTGTAAATATCTCCTATGAAATAAATGTATAGCTGCTGCTAGCCGTAGTAGTTACGAAATGGAATTCGATGTATTACGAATTCCATGTTCTTTTGTTCAGATAAGGCTGGAAATTTTATCAGCACCCAGCTGTATGTATCCCTAAGTGCTTATTAAGTTTGATCCCGATCTGATAACTATGACTGACTGGGATTTGGGTATTTAGATTCCACACTGCGTGACGCTAAATTTAGGCCCGACCCCTGGACGAAATCGACTGGACAGACAAGACAATTTCAGAGTCTAGTAACAACGAGGGCGGGCCTTAATTTTATGTATCACACGGTTTGGAAACTATAACATACCCAAATCCATGTCAGTTACAGGTTTCAGAAGTGTATTAGTAAATAGTGTTCAAAAACCACTTAAAATAATGCTTTGAGGTATTAAGACAGTGGCTTTGATGAAATATGAAACTGAACTAAGAACGTAGATAAACGTCGAAGCGTGAGGAGATTGCCCTGGTCTTCACTACAATCCCCGGACCGCCACGGCAACTCGAGCCACTACATTGTTGTTGAGGTTGGCGCTAATGACCTCGTTGTCGACGCGCCATTAAGCCTACTGGGTTTCTTCTAGCGTCCCTTTGAATCTTTATAATGTCTTATCTGGTATTGATGGTGTTTGCCACCGTTTCCATCTTCCACGACATAGCGCGTCAATTGGATGGTGAGTCTGTCCTCCTGTCCGGGGATTTTTTTATTTTTGCAGGTGGTACAGATCTTGGATAAGATCTAGATTTAGGGTTTGCTTAGCATCTCTGTAATCTGTGGCACAGTGGCATTCCGGACCACTGCGCTGTGGTTGAGGTTGGTGCTAATGACTTAGCGTCGACTCGAACAAAATGCTGTTGCTATAAGTCGGAGAACCAACGGCGTTTCAGGAGTTTTGGCAACAATAACTTGTGGCTGCGCCACTCGTAATTGTTGGTAGAACTCACTCGACGCCCTTGATTAGCCTATGCATACTGCCTTTAACCACTTGGGGTAAAAAGGCCGCTGGTGTTTGTTAGGTGTTAAACCTCCCTCGTTTTATTCTGTGTTTAATGTGCCTGATGACGGCCCCCATGTATGGGCAGAAATATTGCGTTTTAAAATTTGTGTGCCGAGGAAGAACTCGACCCATAATCACCACTCTTTTCTTTTACACAACTAAGCATCCTACTCTTCACCCTTTCATTCCTTTAAACCATGGGAAGCGAAAAAAAAATACAACATAATAAGATCGCTGTTTCCGTAGAACAGATCACAACATAGGTGCACATGCACATGCAGCAGTTGCAGCACCAGCTTCAACTGCTGTTTGGATGTACTGCAGTGACGCATTAGGTAAAATAATCGTATGGCAGCAAATCGTGAGCGCGTGGTTTTGATTATTTCTAATAATTGAATTGGTTCGATGAAAACCTGAATTTCTGCGACTAAATACAGAGACACACTCTTAGGGCGCGTTTACGCAACGAGACCTTCTCGCTCGCCGACGCTATTAGCTAAGTAACCGTTATTTATTTACGATTAATTTCCCGTTTCTGTGAAATGATTGCGGTAATAGGCAACAAATTAAATATATTATAAATAACAGCACGGATACAGAACAAAGTTCAACAGTCATTTTTTACATTGCTACAACATTGTTGTCATTTCACGCTATTCCAAAATTTGCTATTCTCAATGAAAAAAAAAACGGCTTCTAGCAGTGATCAAACGACGGCAGAATAAATAGCTACTCGCAGCGAGAATTCAAAATCCAACATGGCGTCCATTTCGGGGTTGTCGAATCGAAGACAAATCATCGAATACCGACATTCAGAAATCTGTTCGTCGTCTTGTACAGCAGCAGAAATTGTTTTCTAGTCGTCATAAATCGACGCTGTCATGTTGCACGCTTCGTACGTCGTGTCGTAAGGTACGAGAAGGAGATTTGCGTTCACGTTGTTGCCATGGTTACTACGTCTAGAGAACTTGAAAGCAACATTCTCCGGTAAAGGCGAGAAGCAGCCAGCATATTTAGTATTAACCGAGTAAAAGCTAGTAAGCGAGAAAATTGTCGTTGCATAAACCAGCCCTTATACGGCATTATGAGAAATATCCAGTGAGAGGTACCTACAGGAATGACTAGGTATCCGTGTATATCTTCACTGATATATAACTGCACTGTGACTGAGGTTGGCGCTAATGACCAAGCTGTCGACGCGCCATTAAGCCTCAATCCCCCCCTGATATATAAATCATATTCCACAAGTGACTGCACACACGTTTCTGACAATCTTGGATGTTCATCACGAAATCTAGCCAAATTCTCAGAACATGGGACAAAACTGTCAGCCATAGATCGTACTCTTCTCCGTACTTCAAGATCACCCGTAAATAGCTTCTTCTATTGAAAGATTCCATGGATGTACTGCTATTTGGAATCTAAACTTTTCCAAAACAAAAACGGGTGAACGAACCTATCAAGTGTGTGCCATTTAAGGTAGCAATATCAGAATAATAATGGTTGAAGTAAAAGTATAACTAACTGACACCCACCCAGCTCATGCCAGTTTCTTGGAGTGACCGCAGTTGGGAGGAGAATTTTGGTTAGAGACGTTTTTGTTTCATTTTCCCTTCTTTGGGTGGCTAAAACTTAACGGGCTTATAACTTTTTTGGATTATGGAAATGATTACTCATGTTTTATTATTTTTTCTTATCGTTTGTCGCCTCCATAAATTTAGCTTAGTTCTTGATATGATTTAGCCAACAAGTTTAGTTTGCTGGTAATTGACTGAGGTCACATTTAATTAGTAAACAAAAACGACTTCGTTTGAGATTCATGGTACGGTAACTGAAGTGAGGTTAAAACATGAAAGGAACACAACCAAGTATTCCTACAGCGTTCTGAAACCATAATGTCACGTGTTTAGTCCACTGGAAACCTTACTGCTATATTCAAAACATTAACTAAAGTTAAACGATTGCACCCGCAAACGACTGATGAAAAAAGAAACATGAAATTACAGCTGTAGTTTCTTTCATTGGTAATTGCTTTTGAGGAACAGTGAATGCCATATAATGCTGAAAAGTCAATGTCATACAATTAGCTTAATCTGGTTTAGGATTCATTAGTTGTTTTCCTTTACTTATCGCAGTCTCAGTCACGATCATTTATCCTGGCACCTCGAAGACTTAACCCATTGTTGCTGCGACCATTTTTAACTGTGGGAACATTTCTTGCAACGCGTCAATCGACGGTGCTGAAATTTAACCACTTAAAGTAGCGTTAAGAAACTCGCCACGAATTAAGAGCTTGTCAAACCTGAAAATTTAAAAGCTATATATTTATAATAATCCTACATCAAATTTATCTGAAATTTTTCCTACTGCATTTTCGTTTTTCGCGAAATGAGTAATATCGTCTATTCCTGCAGTATAAAAAAACGTTTTATCTAGAAACATAAAATCAACTAAATTCATATCCATTTTAACACTGTGACAAACTGGATTCAGAGACAGCTATTCTGCCTCAGGTCTCAAGGACTACCATTTACAACAAATTTCAGATAACTTCACCTCCTATTGATTTATTCTGTCCATCGTGAAACTCGGAAGACCGTTACTCTTCTTAAGATTAAGGAAACTTCATGAGAAATGCTACGACAGGCGTTTGTTTATTTATGAATCCACTAGCTTCTAGTATCATGCCAAGGCTGCTTTGTAACAATGGGTCTAGTGATTGACTAATGGGTTTTAACAGTGAACTAGGTAGACGGACTAGCATGACCACAATTCGATTTTTCATTCCAACCACCAGTCGTAGGTACGTTGTGAAAGACTAAAAATAGGGTGGTAATCAATTGGAAACCTAACCGTGTCTGGATTCCAGGCGGTGATAAGATGACTGAAGCAGTTCTGGACTTAAGCCTACTATATGTAGTATCTGACCGCTTCCTTGCATACGTCATATTAGTAAAACTCAGTGGAGTAGCCCGTACTGCAAGTCATGCATGCCATCTAACACGGAAAATTTCCTCCACGTGTTGCTTGATTTCTATTCACATGAGCCGTTTTTAGCTTCTTATCCCGGCATTCTAATTCTACCTGATTGATTTGTAAATAACAAGGAAAACAATAAATAACAAGGACAAGGTTAAACAGTCTTCATAAAAGTCTGGCGCTGTGACCACAAGTTAAAAAAAAATCTTAACACAACTCAGGTTCTAACGTTGTCATCATCTCCCAGACGCACGCGCAGAGGAAACTTTTCCATGGACCTACAAAATAACAATAATAGATTCGATTGTCATTAAGGACGGCTGGACTGAGAACGACAATAAATCATCATTAATACTCGGCCTACAATAAAGAGAGAGGGAAAAAACTCACAGTAACAAGTCAGGAGGACTCACAAAGCCAAGGTCACATAAAAAAAGCAGGAAACGCTAAAAAAAAAACCATAAAACGCGTATGAATAAGGTCAAGCCCATTTAGCATGCTTGTTCAAACTTTCATTTCTCAGGTTAACCGTAAGTATGTATGGTCGGAACCAGAATTACATCATTAGGACTTTATATATATACATAGGCCGGGGAATATATCCTATTTCGTATCCTCTTGGTTCGGAGACTAAGCTTCTGAATCACTCGGCTGTGGGTTTTCTCGTTTCAGTCGGGTTACCAAGGAGTCACTGAAGGTCGATTTTTTGTATAGCTGGACTTTTATATTTTTTATTCTTGCGTAGACACGTTCTGGTTTGGAATGAAATAATACGTAGAATCTGCCGACGTAGCGGTTGTAAAGCTCTAAAATAAACAAACAGTAGGGCTGTACACTTTTTAATTTTTTTTAAACGTTTGCTGCAAAAAACTTCTTATTTTTCCCCCCCCCCCCCCTCGTTCAACGTTCTTTTCTTTATTCCACATATTATACTATTTGTTTTCCTAGAGAGCATGCAAATTACGACTCGGAAGAAAGGGAAGAGAGACATGGCAAGTTCCTCATTTTCGGACAGGGTAATCAAATATTACTCAAAAAGCATATTTCCTAATAATAACAATCCCCCCCCCCCTAATAATTTATTTCATTTTTACAACCGGTCTAACAACATGGTATTAAAAACTCTAGAAAACCTACAGGTTTCTCTAATTGTTGCCCCTGTAGTGTTGAAGGGTGAGCGGATCGACTTTTGTGACGTCATTGATTATTGTTGGTTGCAAATGGTTTATCATAGTGTAACAAATAATTAACTAATACGACAAGCACCAAAACATGACTGAATACTGGAAAGCCAACAAGATTGTTTAACTGAATTTATGTACGGAGGTTGTTGGCATTCCAGTTTTACACACACACAGTGTGACCGGGAAGGAAGTCGAGTTGAAAAGGGCAAAATGCTCGTGACGTCATTTGTGTAATCCCCTGTTAGCGACCTTTTTCTCTTGTTTATTTCTATACTTAAACAAAGAGAAAATTAGAAAAAAAGTATACTTTTAGATTCCTTGTATTTAAAAATAAATTAATTGTGGAGGCCTCAAGGTTTCACTTCTTCTTCAAAAGCTCCACTCTTCCTGTTTTTAACTTTTTGCATGCCCTCGTCTTTAATAAAAGTAATTTTGTGTGCTGTAAATATTTTATGAAGTTTTAATTACTTAGCTGAACTTGACCTTAAGATACACGAATAATTTACAAGCGTTTCTAATAGATAGGATTATGGCCCAAGAATTCGCGAAGTTGAAAATCCACGTTGCTACTATAGTTGTATGTGTAATACTGCGCATTCAGGATATAGTTTTGAAGTGTGTGGCGATTTTAGGAATTTCAGTTTCAAAATATAAACGCATATTTTTCCAGTCTGTGAGTCTTGTCTGTTACTATGCACTAATATTGTCTCACAACGCTATGAATTGAATAGGGGCCTAACCCAACTTAAAGGTGCCTTTTCACCTTTTCAACTCCTAGATGCAGCGACGTAGAATCTTCGAGCAATATAAAAAAAAAACACGATAAATTACAAATGGAACAACACTATTCGCAGCAGTGCCGCGATTTTCGTAACTAAAACGAGATCACGTGACCACCATCAGCCTATTGGCTGACGGAGAATCTGGACCGTGGATGCTATGTTTAGAATATGAGCAATGCTATCGAAATGGTGAACAGGCGCCTTTAAACGCAATTAGAAGGCAACCATGTGGCCAGTTGCAGATGACTGTAAAGTTGCTAAAGTTCGCAAGCACTGTCACTGAACTAATATTGTGGCCATGACGTGCACACTCAAACAGTAATAATTAAAGTCGTTCGATAAGTTCTTAACTACGTTACTAAGCCCGGTACACTTCATTCAAATACTGTTCTGCTTATTTTAAAGTGGCTTACGTTCTTGCCCCATAACTGCCACAGACTTAGGTGTCCGTGCCACACACCAACCACGCAGATTTTGTCTAAGTTGACATGTTCACAACCAACTCTCGCTTTATATTATACGTTCCACACTTCCAATGACTGTGCGTCCAGTTGCATTCAGCATAGGAAAAGCATAAAATAGTTAGTAGCACCCTAGAGCTTTCGTCGACAATACGGCTACGGTTTTCGCTCGTTACCTGTAACCTGACATTAAAACTAACGAATGCTAATTATTTTAATGATATCCCAAGCACAAGCGGGAGAGGTATAGTTTCAAATTTATTAGCATGAATTAGTTTTAGTCTGGTTACAAGCGGGATATACTCACAGGAAAACTACAGATTATCTTCTAGCTGCTACATTTTTAACTGGATTTACGGCATAGGGCTTAATACCAGCAGCGGAATAAAGCCTGGTAACTGTACTTCAAGTAGAGTTTCATTCTGGAATGTTTTGGAAAATATCCCCTTTAACCATAGCACTGCTGAGAAAATTTACTTCTTAAAGCAAAGTACGTTGTTAGCAGAAGAATTTGACCGGATTGGCTTTACAACAGATGATAAAACGGATGTAATGAAAGCAAAAGACTACGACTAGTCTGCATCTAACCTTCGTAGATCTCAAGATGAGAAAGTTAAGAAATAATGGAAAGTAATATTGTAGTGTAGATCTGGGGACCTACTTCAATTGACACTTAAAACAGCAATCATGCAGAAGTTGAACCGCAGATCTTCAGAAGAAGATATACATCCATAGGTTCAACCAGCTGCCATCTAATACATTCTTTGCGTTACTCAGTCTGCTACCTTATGAGAACGGCAAGAGTTTTGAAATAAACACCTGAACCAAGCACATACTACCGGCTACGTTACAACACACTTTCGTGCAAAATCTAATTCATGATTGAAATACACGAATAAATTTTGAAGGTTTTAGTTTTCAGAATGCAGTTAACGAAGCAATCAATCAGCATTAAGGACTGTCCTTGTGAAAACACAAGACGTACTAAGGTAATGAGAAAGGAATTGACAAAGGTGGAACTTGGTTCAGTTATCGAGCGCCGGGCTAATACACGGGATGTCCTAGGATTGAGTTCCACTCCGAGCAATTGTCCTTGCTTTATTTCTTTTCTTTCTTTCTCTAGCTCTCAGCTATTGCTATTCTGTTCGCCACAATAAAGTCAAAGTTGTCAGATTTTGGTGTAAATAGTAAACCTGTTGTCGTGGCCCTTCCCTTTATATCCTTCCTTCTTTTTTTTTCTCAGATTATTTTACCTTGTTTTTCAGAAGGCTATCCTAATCTTTGATGCTGACCATCTGCTTCGTGAATCCTGTAGCGTGTTTTTATTGTCAATTGATTGAATGTTACGTATCGGCAAGTTGCCATTGAAACCTCGGAATCCATTTTAAATTAAGTATTTTTCTGTTTATTTTGATTTTTTTTTTACCAATCAGCTGAATCTACTGTTGCTCGTGTACAGCAGTAAATTAAAAACCGTTTTTTGAACCCTGTATACGATTTTTTAAAGGATCTACCTCACAGCAGAGGCAATCGTATACCTGGAGAAAATCTCACCTCATGGCGAATAACCAAAATAATCTATATATTGTTTCATGGTAGCCTACTCGGGAAACCCACATTATGAAACGTTCGGTGTTAACGTTTCTTTCCAAAATATCAAACCTATGTGTCATGCAGAATATAGTGCTGAACGTATTTAGTAATCTGAGCGAAAATAAGGATGATTTTAATCTTACAGCGAACTTATAGCTACCAGAAAAATGAACCCGAAAGAAAATACCTGTGTTAAATTGTTTAATGTGATTTACGCAATGGCCCTCACCCATTGTTTGTATATTCCGGTTTGTTTAAACTGCCTGAGGATTGTTATACAGGTGGCCAGGACTGCACATGTTCCTATAAAAGAGAAATAATTTGGGACCACTGTCAGATCACGTGTGAACATTGCCTATTTTAAGTAATCTCAAAGCCAGTGTAGTTGATTTCCTACGTCGAGTTTTTGCCATTTTACACGGTAAACACGGCTTAGTACTTGATGTTGCAATTAGCAACACGTCCTTATGTCCTTTTCTGGGAAGCGATTAATGACAGACAATTCTACGGGCAAAATCACAATCACTGCAACGTCACTCGTTGTAATGTCCGTCGTAGTTTTGTAACGGTCATTTCTACTTTGAACAGAACCTAGATGTAAACTTATTCAACTTTCAAGTAACCCCTATTTTCTACTGTAAACTGTGGCCTAAAGTAGGCGATGGGATTCAAATCACTTCCAGTGGCTATCTCGCGCACGCAGGAGAAATGGAATTTCTGCGGCTGTAAAAGTGGCATTAAAGTGGGAAGGAAAACGAAAATGGGTTGCATTTTAACAAAGATTACTTTGGTTTCGGTCTTAATGCTAATAATGTTATTTATGCGCCAAATTGGTTTTATTAGTACCCTGAAAAATGATTGGAAGGGTTTAATGCCCTCCCTCTGAAGGGCAGGTTTTGTTCTTTCGTCAAGATTTCTTATTTGATGATTTCTGTTTTGTTTTCTGTTACCGGTACCTTAGCAATTCCGAGCTTTCGTTTAGGAATATTGCAACTGCAGCTGAGTCGTTAAACGAGACGAAGAGGCAAGGAAAAGTACTTCAGCTTTTCGCACAGATGAAGACGAATCTGGTGCATCCGATTTGGTGCTGGTGCTTGGTGCGTTCGACAAAAGGGGAGGCGGAGAAACAGATAGCAAAAGCGGTGCGTGAGACACATGACCGAACGTTAGAACGACAGACAACCTCATGCGTGGTATAGAGAAAAGAGGCCCGGGCTCCCCCAGTCCGTTCGGCCATGCCAGGCCTTGAAGCAACTTAAAACGGGCTACATGATTGTGTGTCTCACTTCCATTTGGCGCTTTTCTCTCTTTCTCATTCTCTCTCTCTCCAATTCCGCTTGCTCGAGCAAGCCAGAGATCGATATCCCACGCGAAAAAGAGGCTGCGAGTCACGTGACGCTGCACGCCACTGCCTGGCACTAGGGCCGGGCCGTTCGCTTCGCCTGCCTCAACGCGAGAGCCGTTCGTTGCAACGCGAACCAGTCTCTGCCTGCCGACTAAGGCAAGGCTGCCAACGGCTAAACCCGTGCCTGAGTTTAGCCCTATCACCGGAGCGAGCGACTGGCGATAGCCGAGCATCGTGTTGCCGTCGCCCCCCGCCGCCAATACGGCATCCCTACTTCCACAACCGCGAGGCGAGCTATGGTAAACAGTAGAGGGCTACTGTGCCGACACCGCAACACCAGGATCGGCTCGGCACGCCCCGAGCGGCTACGGTGGTGCTAAGCTAAAAGCGTTTCCGTGCACAAGGTGGTTCCGTTGTGCCACAATGCCACTACTGCGGACACAAGGTCACGATTATTACTATAAGGTGCCACCGACGACAACATCACCAATACTGGAATCTTTCCACCATCGCCACCGGCACATGCTGCAGCCGGTCATTGCACTACAGTGGTTTTGCAAAGGATAAATTTATGTGGGATCGGTTTCGGGCAGCGGCATGCCGTTAGGACTAGGCCTACTTACCGCTGTTCTCCGAGCTGACCGCAACAGCAGTAGCAACATGCCACGATTACCTTCAGCAGTAAAAACGTGCCAGAGGGGCAGTCATATGGTGTTATTCCTCCTCTTCTCAAGTGTCAGCCAAGGTAAGAAACACCCTTCTCAAACAAAATCTTTGGCACACACACAGCTGAAGTACGTGTGCAGAAAACAGCAGTGAAAGGAATATTGTGGGGTTTGATTTGGTAGGTGCAACGTGTGGTCGAAGTTCATTGGGAATACATACAGCAGTGCATTTTGAGGGTTATTTAATCGTTAATGAGTGCTAATAAATTTGCGTGTTGTAGAATCGTCTCTCTCTGTCGGAGGCAAAAAGATGGAGGTTTGTACCCTTAACCACACAGTATAACAAACATGATCTCATAGAATATATGCATATGTAATACGTTATACTAAGCGTTATATTCGTATGTGACGATCCTCACTGCATCAGCGATCCAATTGATCTTAATGATTCAGGTTTTTTGGTGTGGTGTTATAGTGACATTCTGACGTGCATTTGAAATTAGCCAAGCAGTGTCAGTCGATTGGAACTGTAAATGTGTAAATGCCAGATATCTCGGTTATTGTGATGGATAAAGTTAAACAGCAACCTGTTTCAAGTTTGCCACTCATTACTGAGCTTAGGTCAATTGTTCAAGTGTTTGAGCAATAGGTGTTTATGGTGCCTAGAGACGATCACCAACGTGTGTGTTAAGTCACGTCTGTACAGAAAACTAGTTTTTAAATGAGTAACGCATGAGATGTGCTAGGTAGGCCAGAGAAAAGAGTGGCCACTGTACAATATTAAGGATGCGTTTAAAGCTCAGTACTGTACAGTGTCATTACAGGCTTACGTACATTCCAATAAAAGGAGACAGAAGTGTATTAAGGTACAGATGTTCTTACGTCCCATTCAACTAAAGAATTGGTCACCGGGTGCCATGGGTCACCATTTTGGGAAAATCAACAGATCAACGGTTTAGCAAGTCATACTCAGAAGAGACCCAGTTGTCCAAAATGACCCAATGAAATGTTGACCCAGTGTGATCCGACGGCCCAATGACCGAAATGACCCGTAACTATGTCACTTGGTTCAGTTGGCTAACGTTGGGATGTCGGGTCACTGGTATGAAATGGTCGCCGGGTTAAGTTGGGTCACCGGGTAAAAATGTGACCCTCCCAATTCATATTCTGGACACAACGTGTTGCATGTCACCGAGAGAAGTGCAACTCATACGCACACTCATTACAGTGCACTATGCACTGTATGGACTAGATTAAAATAAGGCTGTCAGTCATACAAGCGCCCCCTCCCCCTCCCCAGTCGTTACTTTGCGGCCTTATCAACTGTTCATAAAGGTCAACTGAACACAAAAAGGCCTTAAAGAAAAACGGATTATCAAAAGCGCGTAAAATGAAAACAAACATAAAGAATTATTACTAGTTCCAATGGTAATGTTATTTAAAAAAATATATATATATAGGAGTTGTTAAAAAATAATTTGGAAAAATGAATTGACTGCTATGTTGTTGACAGCTGCCTGAAGTCTACTTAGTAAACCCAGCACGTAAGCATCGTTTTAAAGCTGTGTAAGCTAAAAAGCCTTTTTTTCCCCTGTATTTCCATTATTCTTAGTAAATTAGGGCGTATTATTGTGAGGCTCGCGTATTTTATAATTATCAAATATGGCCCCTGAGGACCATACGAGTTTTCAGGCTCCATTAAACCATGTGCACATGTATACGACGGCAAGAATCAGATTAAACAGGACAGAAAGCCAAATGGGCTCGATAAGTGTTAAATAAATACGGATGCAAAGCTATTTACGTTGCCTTTTGGACTTATATGTCAGACTGCGTGAGTGGGGAATTGAACCCACGACTTTTGAAATTAAAGGCCCAAGTCCTACCGCTCAACCATACTGACACGGCCAAAAGGAAACGTACATAGGCCGCATTTAACACACACAAATATACATATACATCTACATGTACCTGGGTGCACGTGTCAGAATCTGGGCGTCAGATTCAATAGGCGTGCTGGTCCCAGCTGTATACATCTCTGGCGTCTTACAGTCCCGGGTTCGATCCTGGTCAAGGGAAGTGTATATGTACGAGGTTTTTCTCCAGTTCTTTCCCGCCCGTTGCACAAGGGTTTCCTCCGGGTACTCCGGTTTCCTCCCTCATTCAGCGAAAACCAACTGTCGTAATGTTGGTAACTCTTCCACTTAACATCTGCCGCTTGGGAATTTGGGTGCGTGCATCGTCTCTATATTAATTATTTATTTATTTATAATCAAACACTTTCCAATCTGCACTGGAAGGAGGCTTGTTTGCACGTCACAGACCAGTGAAGAGAAAGGAACGCATAAATAAAACATAAAATAAGGTCTGTCATTTAAGTGCAAACATGTTTGTACCTGTATTTATTAATTGCTAAGCCGTACTGACACGGCCATGTATGTCTTAGCGGTAGCACTTCTGCTCTGATTTCAAAGGTCGGGGGTTGAATTCCCCGCTCAGGCAGTCGGACATTTAAGTCCAAAAGGTAACGTAAATAGGCTTGCATCCGTATTTATTGGCAAGAGTCAGAAGTAGGTGCACAACTAAAACTAACGACATACAGAAACTTTTTAAACGTGTATAAGTAATGTGCGAGTTTTAATCCTGAAAACGGAACCTGATAAAATAAAGTGCGTTTTGCACTAAGTGGGACGTGTTAGTGGTGTTGGGTGGCCCGGGGGGGGGGGGGCCGGTTGTTAGGTGTTAATTATGCTTAATGTTGTGTTAACATTATGATGACACACTTAAAATCTCATTATAATTGCAATACCCTTTCGCAATTATAATAATAATAAATTCATTACTACTGCAAAGGCAAATAAGGAAGGATCAGGGTTGATCGCTAACACTTCGCCTGTGTTAAATTTTTTTTTTTAAATAATAACAAAAATAAATTAAAATTTGTGAATGGGCGTATACAGTTGGATGTTCGCACTGAAGACATGAATAAATTTCACGAGGTCAACTTGGTTGAATAACATTTTGAAAACGTTAAATAGATGGTGGCAAAACGACATCGGAATTCAAATGGTTCCACACATTGAATATTCGAATGCAAAGAAAAAAATATTTGCGGCAGTCAGGCTTATAGTTAAGTTAACTGCAAGCTTAAGTGGACGACTTCTAGTTCATTCACAAAATCGAATACAAAAGTATACGCTACTGTTTACGTCGTACAAATCATGTAAAATGCCGTACATAAGGACCAAGCCAATTCTTGGCTCTCGATGAAGGTTTACAGTACATGCTACGAAGGTGAAACCCTTGTATGTGGGCGGCAGCTTACATATGATCTATATGTTGTGTTTAAAGTCCGTTCAAGTCACCCCACTGCGAATGAGCATTTACAGCGTAGACTAAGCTTGATAAAACGAACAGTTGTATGCTCCAAAATTCACTAGTTTCTTAGTCGCACTAGCACGAAGAAAACCAATTTTGTTCCTTCCTACCAAGAATGTTCCTTTTTTCCGTAGCTTAACTATTAGGCTAAGTAGCTGCTCTTTTTGGATTTCGAAAAAAGTGATAGTTTCCTCATAGACAGGTGCAAGAATATAATATTTCGATTGTTTTTTGTTAATAAAATAACTATGGTTGTTTTTGTTCTACAAGCCCCACTCATTCAAAAATCAAAATTTGCTTTTATGTCCGTTGTAGGGTGTTCCTTTTTAGGGCATCCGTAAGATACTTCAATTTTACGGTGTCTGGTAATGCAATAAAAAATGAGTGAAGAGTGCGATTTTCAAGTTTTGAGTATCAAACTCTCCGAAGTGATGGTGGCCATTGAAGTTTCTTTGTTACTTCAAAATTCAACACTGAGTGTTTTTTTATTTTGCCTATAAAAATTGGAAAAATGATCAATTTTTTTAATTTTTGGTGTCAGTCCCTACGTATGAGGGTAATATAACTGTAATTATGCCTTTCAGTATAAAGTTTGACGTTAAACAATAAAATAAAAATTTGATCACTTTTACTTCCCCCCCCCCAAAATCTTTATGAGGCCCTAAAGCTAAAACCACTGACGTACCCAACGTAACTTAGATTTTTTCTTAATTATGAAGTCATAATTATGTACATACAGCTTAATGCCCGAAAACCGCGGCCATCCCTAAACATTGCTGTCCGCAGGCGATTGTTTAGGAATGCCCAAGGTTTGAGGGCATTATCCGGCTGAATATCATGCTCGCTATGGCAATAGAACTATATAGTCTTTATCAGTGTGGTTGCCAACAATGTCAATCACGGAGTTCCAAAAGGTCCATTGTTACGAAATCTAAAGATTTTTTTATCGTCGGTGGGTTTTGGTGTATTTTCTTATTTCCCTTGGTTTTCGAAGGACAACTTAGGAATTAAACAACAATGCGTTCTGTTTAAAATACGTATTAAGAGTCCTATTGTTGCGATGTTTTCGTTGTTGTTTGATGGGGGCAGTCACTCCCCCCAAGTTGTCGACGCGCCGTTAAGCCTCAATCCCCCCCCTCACTCATTTCCTTCGTTCGCGTAGGGGCATTCGGATTACCGGCAAACACTAAAACACTTAAATTTTATCGCAACGCGCAAGTAACTCAAAATGTTTTGTGTGCGTCTACTGTCATAACTCAGAAGTATTGTTAAAGTTGTGTAATGTTGTGAAGAGTGCAGGCACCCTTATTTATACGAAACCTGTCAATAAATCACTGAACGACGGAATTAAGCCCAATTTGGTCTGAGTGAATACTCCTCATTGTTAAACTCCTCATCGTTCTTCCACCAGGATCCCAGTAAGTTCCACCCGTATCCTGGATCGGCACCAACACCGCGTACACTAAATTCCAGAAAATTGTGAAAAGAGAATACTTGTGTATAGGAGGGTGGCGTGACACGAGTGGATCGTGTGCCTAAACTCATTAATCTTGTGCCATCCTCTCATTATGAGTGCACCCCACGTGATTGGAAGCTCTTTGCGTGACATCCTGTCCCCAATTGTACGGTGTTACTCAGCTAAAAGAGGAAAGCACGCGGCTCGGCTTCTCAAAACGGATGCTATGCCACGCCGCATTGAAAGTAATAGCGCAAGCGATTGTGCCATTTTTCCCGCGCCAAATCTATACGGTCGTGACACTAGCCATTCTCAGTGCTACCAAGGCGTTGCATACTGTGCTTACGCTGAAATTTTTCGCAGCCCATTTTTTTTTTTACATTTTGACTCAACCATCATATTATTATTGCGAAGAGCACTTAGTAATTCTCCACTATTTCATCCACGACGCTTCAATCGTAACCCTAAGACGTGTATTTATGCCACAGCCTTACAATGCGTTCAAAGATATACACTATATATAAATAAGTAATTTACGAGGTAAAAACAATGGCGAAAGTGTCGTTGTTATGTCGCTGTGTGGATAGCTATCATTGAAAACGTTTGGCTAAAAACGTGCAGTCGTATACCAATTCTTGACAAAAAAAAATCTGCTGAAGAAACAATTTTCGTAATCGCTTCTGAACAGATATTATTGATTGTTTCGTTGCCAGTCCATAAAGCCGAAGTTCACGCCCTGCTGAAATTTTCGTGCTCCATACTTCGTGAAGCCTTATGAAAATCGTTCCTCGCATGAAATTAGAACCAGTGCGCTGAACTAACCTAACTTATACATAATACGTTTTTTTTTTAAAGTGTACCGAGCACTTTTATTCACAAGAGGGTATTCGTATAAACTTAGATTAGTAATTTAAAACCCCCGAATCAATACGATCAGTATTTGTTTTCCCACTCCGACCGATTCCTCTTTGGAGTACTATCCCTGACTATTGTTTCACTGGTATCTTAAATTGGCCTTTAAAAGAGCCATTGATTTTTTTTTTGGGGGGGGGCAGGGTCCGTGGTTTGTGTGCTATTATGAGTTTAAAAACGAAGTTCTTCCTCGTATATTTCCTTTTTTGTTATTTTGGAGTCATACCGACAGATTTTTGTTGATATAAGTTGGCTACTGTGCAAACTTCATATATGTTAGGCACAAAGTTCAACTGAGGGTTTAGTATTAGGTCTAATTTATTAATTTTGCTTGTGCTGCTGAATACTCCTATGTTTTTGTTGTTGTATGTTTTGATAATATTAATCACACTATTAATCATACTAAACATAGTGAACTTTGTGCATAACATATGGCATGAAGTTTGCACAGTAGCCAACCTATATCAACAAAAATCTGTCGGCATGACTCCAAAATAACAAAAAAAGGAATATGGGAGGAAGAACTTTGTTTTTTAAACTCATAATAGCACACAAACTACGCACCCTGCTCCCCCCCCCCAAAAAAAAAACATCAATGGCTCTTTTCCAATGTTTCAGTGTTTGAATTCCAGTTCTGTTGACATAAACTGATGCTAAAAGAGAAACATAGTCAATAATACATGTAGATTGTAGCATAAAAGATCCAAAGGATGTTATAGCAAAATTGCTAATACGCAAGCTAGAAGTGAATCAGGAACTTAATGCGAATATGTTTTTTTCCAATTTTTATAGTACGGAAGCAGTTTCCAGTCACGAAATAGCTTTGCATCTGAAAATAATTGACAAGTACCGAGTCGTGTTTGGATATTCAATATTTATGATATTAATTTAACGAGACTTTAAAGTTCGATGACTCACTGTTACAGTTTTGTCTCGCCCGTATTCAAAAGTGCTTTTTGACGAAAACGAGGCTAAAAATTAATTAGAAAATTCGTAATTAAAAGATTTTATTCCTTCTCTAGAATTCAAATTTTCAGTTATGCCGTATAATGAACTAGTTTTTTAGCTATATTTCCTGTTCTTGAAAAACGGTAGGCTCATCAGTCAACTTTAGTAGCTTTATTCATTCCATTCTACGCTCCTGTACGTTTTAAGGTTAGATTGTATTAACTAAACGTCAGTCAAAACCACATTTTTCCCGACCATTTATTCTCTGTGGCTCTTTACCCGCATCTTCTGCGATATTTTTGCCTCTTCAGCCCCAACTTTAATTTTTTACCTGTCTTTCACCTGCAGTGTTCATTATTTTTTTTGTGTAGCTCTTTAGCCACTACACCGTGCCGCTTCATTGTGACTGAGGTTGGCGCTAATGACCTAGCTGTCGACGCGCCATTAAATATCAATCCCCCTCCCCCTCCCCTCTTTAGGCACATTTGCTTGTTGTGCGATGTCACCCCATTCCCTCCCCCTTGCTAAGTTTTTCTACTGGTTATGTGGTGTGTCTTTCAGATGTATACTGTTTTGTTGGCCAGATTTGGTAAGATTGGTAAGATTTGAGTGCAAATACCCAGAGTATTACGTGTCCTTTCCTTTATATCTGTCCTTCCTTCCTTGCTGTATTTCAGCAAATTTTCGTGACAATCATGATTCGGTAAGCTTTGGTAATTTATACCAATTAATACTGTCCAAATGTTACACAATGTTTGAGTTCCTCCTCCAGTTCAAATGGTGCAGCAAGTAGTGTGAGCAACACTGAACCGGAAGTATTAATTATTTCCCCCCCTTAATTTCATGTTATCAACTAATTGATCAAGGTTCTTCTAGTACAGGCCTCTTGATTTGAGTTTTATACCGTTGAAATAAGCAGTTATAATATTGTTAATGGAAAGTTACAGGCAAGTAGGGCCGCTGTGCGTGTATCTTGAGGTGTCGTCGCGTTGCATCAGACCCTGAAATGGTACAAGACGTGTAATAACAGTTAGAAAATAACGAAACCTTCTTTTGATTTCCTCCAACTACCAAAGTCTATCTAACACTATCACGTCTGGAGTGACCACACCACCAGAAAAGTGGGAAAACTGAAGGCCTTAAGACTGTGCACAAGTCCAATTTTTTTTCATAAAGCCACAAAGCCTCCACCCCCAAGATGGCGCCTACCACAGTAATTATAAAGCGTGATTGTGAAAGCCATTCAGACAGTAATGAATGTACGAACACATAAACGGACACATAAACTAAAGAACACCTCTACAAACACATGAAATATAATATGTCCGTCTCTCTTCTTGCACAGATAACTGTGAAAACTATAACTAGTAAGTTTAAACTCATTTTGTTTAAAATGGCGATATTCAATTTGCTGCCGTTTTATGGCGTCGTAGCGACAAACCGCAGAACTATCGAGTTAAAGTATAGCGCAGTGTCAGTAATCTCGTTAGAAACGTTCAAAATGAAAATACCTTAAATCCCACTGAATTTCATTACGATAATCAAATCAATGGAACTAAAAACGCTTTTTGAATAATAAAATTCGGCAGAGCTTTAGCGCGAGAAACCCTTACGTGCGCATTGATTTAAAAAAAAAAATACTACTAAGCGCTGTTTCATTATTTGATTTATATTATCATGAAACTCATGATCTGTCCTATTGCTGAGTTTCAGGGGAATTTCGGTGATGAATATTTGAATATAGCAATTTTGCGCCATGTTTGATAATTATATACGCGAAAGAGATTGAAATATCTTTATAACAAATTTCATGCAATTAGACGAAAGTTTTCCATTTTTTTTGCATTTTGTTTGCTTTTCAGTCATTACAAGACACTAAATTTTGACGTTGTATTTCTTCCATTCGATCTTCCTAAACAGTAGACCTTTGAATTCTGAAAACAAAACCAAAATTCTTGTTTGAGGGTGTCAGTTTGTAAGATGAAAAAAAACCACCAGCCTGACGAATGGGCCATCCACTGGCAGATGAAAAACAGAAAAAAACATTGGCAGGTGAAACAAACAAAGAAAGACAAAGAAACACGTTGTGTGTCTATACACCGGATGCTAACCGTTCCATTTAGGTACAGGATTTAAAATCGGGCTACGATATACTCGGTATTCTAAATAAATAAAAACATACACAAACAGATTTTTCTAGAGTTTGGACTTAAAATGTCTCTTACCTTAGAGGAATTGAACCTTCGATCTTTGACGCCAGTGTCGCTAGAGACCATGTCATTAGTCAATGGTTGGGCTTCGGATTTAACTCCCGATTCGGTCAGTCTGATATTTAAGTACAAACACTTCTAAAATTCGTTTGTGTATGAAGCTAAATTATCGCATTATAACCCTGTGAGAATAGTTAACTGCAGACCGCACTGATAATAACTGTCGTTATACGTAATCATGCATAGTCAGCTACATGAACATTAGTTTGAATGCATGAATGCCTTTATAAACGAGTGGACTACTTGGTAATTCAATTATGTTAGTATAACATTCTACGTTGCTTCAAGCATGAAATTAATTTATGAGATGGTTAGCCAGTGTCAATACGCCGCCGTAAAGGTATAGTATGATTTATTTGTAATCATCCTATTTGACTTTATTGAATTTGTGTACAATTAAATAGCTTTTAAGTATTGTAATTCCTTTAATACTGCGTGGATTCTGTGGTTCGCCGGTAGACTTTAAATTTCCAGACAGTTGACTTTTGTATTCTACGTAGGCGAATCGTTCATGTCGACGGTTTACTACATTTATTCCCGTGATTTAATGTTTATTCAATTTCAAGTTCTTTAGAAAAGTAGTACAGTGTGGCTCCTGCGTATGCCAGTCCTTAAATACTCATGAAATACTATAAGATCGTCTATAATAATGAAAGGGAGGGGATATGCAGTATTTCAGTTTCGAACAACTATAGGAGAGAGCTTGTCACATAATTCGTGACATCCCCTATTTTTTTTTCCATATGTTTAATTTTAGCATTTTGATAACCCATTTTTCAAAGAAACAGTATCCCGGAGTTCAGAAAGTAAATAAATGTGTCCCTAAAAATGTATTACACTTCTAAAACCTAAAGATCATTCAAGTTATCAACTTTTCCGAAGATGACGAAACCTGGTGTTTGTGACATAATTTTCTTTTTCTGGAGGAAAGGGGGTGACAGAGGAGAAAGTGGGGGTTGAAAAAAGGAAAATTTACGTGACATCATTTGTGAACGGACCATAAGACGGCTGCCCTATTTATTTATATGGATTAACTTTTGCATATTCATGTTCCTTTTTCTCGAAACCACCCCGACTTTTTTTTCCCTAAGAAATTGAAGTAGAATTATGGATTTCTCGTGTTTAGTGCATAGAAAACGCAATAATTAACTTTTAGAGCAAAACAATTTATATCGATCGGCTAGAAAAATAATCACTAAGCCCATTAAGTTGTTACAGAATCACAAATCTGGTACGTATCACGCACAAGTACGCTTTGAACACTTTCCGTCATACTTAACATTTTGACGAACAGTGTTGAAGAAACAGAAATATAAACTTCAAAAATTATGATCTTCAGCGAGGCGCATTAATCGTTTGACATTAAATTAAATGGACTGAATGTTCGATAAAATGATTCATTGATAAATTTAATGCAAAACTGTACATTGTTTTTTTTTTTGTTAATTCCTTTGGTAAGGAATCTAAAATGTTTATGAAAACAATTTAAATTATTTAACATTTTTTAACCAATGAAGGCTATTTTCGAATTCAAAGAAAACATTGGTGTGCTAACCAAAAAATTAATTTAAGTTCTTGAAGTCTAATTTTAGCATTTTGATAACCCATTTTTCAAAAAGACAGTATCCCGGAGTTCAGGAAGTAGCAAACCTTATTTTTCTCGCAGTTAAAGGGATATACCTCCCAACGCCATTTTTCTCGATCCTCCAGACCAAGTACGGCCCCAAAGGCCTATTTCCTTACCGTTAGTCTTTCCCTAGCTAAAAATCCTTTTTTAAATGTGGCGTCTAGGAGATTTCCGGTTGAATATAATGAGACTTTATTTACGAACGA
Source organism: Lithobius niger (assembly GCA_023313725.1). Taxonomy (NCBI): domain Eukaryota; kingdom Metazoa; phylum Arthropoda; class Chilopoda; order Lithobiomorpha; family Lithobiidae; genus Lithobius; species Lithobius niger. Next base: position 90,589 of record JAHWFP010231677.1, on the reverse strand, counting down.
CCCGCAACTATATGATGCTTTGCGCGCTTACAATAACCATGACGTTTCATCTCTGTGTGTGCATGTACTGATTTGCTAATAATTATCATGAGATCAAAAATCTAAAAGCGTAATGCGGTAAAAAATAAAATAAATTATTCCAATAGATCGCCGAATCAAAATCATAGGACATTAGCCTAGAAAATTATAAATTGTGATGTTAAAATACGAGAATCATTCCGGTTTACGACGACACGATTAATGCGTTTATGCTGGTTCGTCTATTATGCGCAATGCCAATTGAGACAGTAGCTACGTTCTTCGCTGCGAAGAATCTCAGATGACCTTGGTGTTCGTATTTCCGCGGAAGGCGACCAGGGTGAACTGTTATAAGGCAGGCTGAATGTTATAGGGCAGGCCGGGGATGTCCCTTTAAGCGAGAAGTGGAGTCTCCTATCCTATCCGATGAAAACACTAGTCTACCACTACTACTTATCGACCTTATTAATTGGAGGTAGTGTTCACAGATTAGGTGGTTGGGGGGGGGGGGTGTGAACCCTGATCTAGACGTATTGATTACCGTTTGGGGTGAAGACGGGGAGAGAATATATCTGGGAGGAAAAATGAGGGTGAAAACTACGGGTAACTTCTAGAGTGACGGAATTAATTGGTTTTACTTCCATGTTAACTGTTACCATAATAGTCATTCATCTAAAGTAAGGATTTCTTGCATGACATTACCAAAAGGATGGCACCAGCAGCGGCGTCACAGACGGATGGGAGAAAGGGCTTTGGCTTGTGTTTTATCAATTGTCACATGCACATGTGCAATGATAGGATGACTTGACCTTGACCGATTGTGTTGTATCATGGAGCTTGAGTGTGATACTATCCGTAGTGTGATACTATATAAGTCCATGGTTGTATCGAATTTTTTTTGTAACAAACTACATTTTGTTTCTTTAGCACTACGAAAAAAATAATTAGGTATTGTTGCCACGGTGATTTTTTTTATCTGATTTTAACATGATTTTCTACCCGATTGCGATTTTTATTTAAGATCGCAAATCAGAAATCCAAGTTTCACTTTCATTAAGTTTCTCTTGCAGTTTTGTCTTAAGAGTAATGTGTCCACGAAATAACGGAGCTATTGCAGCATTTCATTGCATTTGCATTTGTAATTGTATTTATTTTCTTCATTATTTTTAGGAGAAAATGCATCCCCCCCCCCCACCTAGGAATATAGAAAAATAATTTAAAGGGGTTTAAAGGGGTTTCTAGGGCAGCAGGCTGAATTCCAGGCAAATACTTACCGGCAACTGACAACACTGATTGGAGGTTATGCAACCAAGTTACGCAACCAAGGTGTTCAAACTACAACCTAGTTGAATGTTATTGCGAATATAACAGAGTAGGTTAGGAAGGGATTGTTAATATTCACTAATACATGCCTTACGAATTATTAATCCGTAACGACTAGACTAATTAAACATGAAAAAAAGCAGGCTAAGACCATCGCCATAGTAACAAAGATATTTCATGTAATTACTTAAATCAATACCTTTCAACTTATTCTTAAAAGCAGCAAGTGTTGGAGCTTCGGCAACAATTCACTTAAAACAAGTCAGTTTTCTTTGTAGCATCATCGGTTTCGTCCTGCAGTGTGTTCCAAAAGTCTCTTCCCTTATGGTAAAAGTGTACTTCTGGCAACAGGTTACACATGAAAGCTCAAGCACGACCATTATTAAGGGACACCCTGCTTGCCTTATAACATTCCGCCTGCCTTATAACAGCCACGCGCAGATCGCCATCCGCTCATTTACTAGTGACAAGGCCGGCTGGGATGGTAGCTGCGTTCCTCGCAGCGAGGAACGTAACTGTTGTCTCGGTTGGCTTTGGAAATAGTACACGAAACAGCATCAAGTTAAAGATTGTGTCGTTACAAACCGGAGTGATTCTCTTATTTTAACATCACAGTTTACAATTTCCTAGGCTAGTGTCTTATAATTTTGCTTCGGCGATCTATTGGAATAATTAATTTTAATTTTTTACCGCATTAGTCTTTTAGATTTTTGATCTCATGATAACTATTAGAAAATTAGTACATGCACACACACAGAGGAAACGTCATGATTATTGTAAGTGCGCAAAGTATCATGTACTGCGGAACGCAGTAAATAAAGTTAACAATTATTCAACAGAAAATCGCCTATAAGCCACATTTTAAAACAGATTTTTACCAAGGGATTGACTAAAGGTAAGGAAATAGACCTTTGGGGCCGAACTTGATGTGGAGGATGGAGAAAAATGGCGCTGGGAGGAATATCCCTTTAACACCACAGCAACGTGTTGGGCTTGTTTTGCTGTGTGGCGACCACCATCGAAGCTGTAGCAATGCAGCAAATGAATTTTACCGATATTAAAAAACCATCACATCAAGCGGTGTTAAATTTATTAAAAAAGTTCAATAAATCACTCGATGACTTAAAGAGCAGAAATGGGCAAACAATCCGTGGGCAATAACTCCACAGATGCTAGAAGCCGTCAGAGATGATCTGGGAAGCCGAATTCGACATTGTATTGTTATAAACGAACGATACTTTGAACATCTGCGCTAACCCCCCATACAGCAAGTGACTTTTGGGACACCCTTTAATTTAAAGTTAACATCTTTAATTCGGTAAAAGAATTTCCTTCCCATCATCAAGTATAAACATATCACCAAAATGTTTTTCCTAAGCACGAAGATACACATTGTTTACATCTTTTTTTCTCTTTTAGTGACGAATTATTTTATTGAAAACAGAAAAGTGAGCTGAATTTCTAAACTGTTTTTAAATTCTTAAGGAAAGATTTTTTTCCCATAGTAATGTCGAAAAGCACCAGTATAATTATATTAATCAAAGGATGGGTGTTTTTAGTGGATTTTTAAGTACGTCATGTCTTTGTTGCCCTGGTAACGATATTTTAATAAAGTTGTTAATGTATGAAATTAAAATGGTCTTAAAAATACCGAAAATAAGTAGACTAATTCTGCTTTTTGTTGTGGCTCGACGGATTAAAATGGCTGATGTAATAAAGGATACGTAATTGAAGGATATTTGTGATATGTTCAGAATTACTCTTTTTTGTTGGTTTGTGCAAAAATAATATTTTCAGTCAATGTGTGTAATGTTGATTGTGTTTCGATGATGAGGTATTTGTGTAATTTATAAATGACCAGAACGAAGTCTAGTAAGGAATGGGTGAAATCGGGATTAAAACCAGTGAACCACCGATCGTGGTCTGGTTGAAAGATTGTCCAAGATAGAACAGCACAAATCCTATACTGATGAAGGAGTCTGGTGGTCTTTCATACTACCGTGACCGCTAGACCAGGCAGAGGATTTATTTGGATCATCTCTCCAGTCATCGATCAGATCAGTTTACTTCAAGCAGGTAGGATGAAACACTGTTAACCACCATATCATATTAGGAAGATTACGGTAAATCTGAACGATATTTGCGGACTATTTCGATGTTTTCGTTTTCTCGTTACAGTAAAATAGTGATGGTAAAAGGCCGAACATTCAAATTTGAAGCATACTTCAAGAAATACAAAAAATTTAATTCCCTAAAATTGTTAATCCAGGTGGTTATTCCAGTTAGTTAATCCTTGACGCATGGGCACTAGCTCCAAGGTATATTACATATTACAGTTCATACATATTTAAGTCTCTTAACTCAGAATCATGGAAAAAAAGCACTAAATATTAATTAATGTTGTAAAAACTAGCAAATATAGGAAACCAACCTTGAAACATCAGTGAACAGGGAATTATAATTAAAAACCAGCAATGTTATATATTATTTTTAACACGGTTTCGTTTTACTTACAAAAGTTGACAAAGAGCCTCTGGCTCTGTGTATAATACCGAACATTTATTTTTTATTATTACCACTTTATATTCATTACTTTAAAAAAAATTAACTTAGGCCTCTGGCTGTATGACCTTGTGCTGGCTTTTTTTTCGTGCATCCTAAATGTTGCCCCATGCCCCCCCCCTCTTTTTAAGGCTGAATATTTAATGGCTCTTTTGGGTCCTTTTCAGACCTGTCTGCTCCAGAACCAATATATTGTTATTATTATTATTATTATTACGTTAAATATGGGAATTTTGACAGTCAAAGATAATAAGTAAATTAATCAAACTTGCAATGACAATTAGAATTAGCCAACGGCGACGTGTTGATTAATAGTCAGTTAGTCGCGCTATATCGATAGCGATGATATGCAACTGAAAATGATTATGAATTAAACTCATACATACTATCTACGAAAACTTCGAGGGTTACAACATGTATGTGTGTATCATACTGTTATTATAATAAAGATTATTATTAATATTATTACGTGTTGAAGTATAATTTTTGTGAATTTTAAGATAGGACGACTTTAAGTGGCCTGCCCTTCCCGTTCCATTTCACTGTACGTGTGAATAAATATGTTTATTATTTTTTAATTACAAAACAAAAAACAAATAAACAAAAACACAAACGAACAAAAAGCAAACAAATAAATATAAACCTAATTCCATAGACAGAATCCAGAAAATAGTGGTTCTCTAAAGCAAAACTAACTACAAACAATGGGTCTTTCATTTTCACGTTTGTGTATGTTTCAAGGTTTTTAGACATTTCTGTATACTTTCTTAAACAGTCAAACTTTCATAGTGAAACTAAGTTTTTTGGAGCACAATGTGGCATATTTGTGAGAAAAAATAATGAGTTACAGCTGTGAAAACTTCAATAGTTCAATAGTTCAATATTTTGTCATTTCGAACTTTTCACATGACGTAGGTACCTTCAGGGCCAAAGCAGTAGGCAAGCAAACACGCACTCATACACGCACTTCGCATATTTATTAATGATGTAGATTAGGAAAGTTGGGGGGGGGGAATTGAGGCTTAATGGCGCGTCGACAACGTGGTCATTAGCGCCAACCTCAGTCACAGTGCAGTGGTCCGGGTTGCCACTGCACCACACATTACAGAGATATTATTCAAACCCCTAATGAATAAATGGCCAGGTCAGTGATATTTTTCCTGACGCATTTCGCTACCCATTTTATTACTGCATTGATTTCTTTGTGCTTTTTAATTGTGGGCAGACCTAAACAACGTGAAGCAGTTTCTTGATTATTTCAGTATTACATCGTACGTTGGAAGTCACTTTTTTGGACTATGAGATTACTTTTCACTGTGAGATCGGTTTTGTTATTATGGGCCAGGTTAGTTGTTATGTCAGTCGTATTAATAAATAACTCTGTGGATTAGTAAATAATGGATGCCACCATACAACGGTGGTAAAGTTCCCCACCTTCGTTATTTTACGAAGTTAGTCTTTTAGAGGTTGATGTTTTCCGTAGATATAAGACTAACTTCGTCAAATAATAAAGGTGGGGCCATGTATCACTGCTATACGGCATCATTTATTTACTAACCCGCAGAGTTATTTACTAATACGACTGACATACAATAGTGTTAGAGAATGTCATTTGGATCAAGGTACTAGAAGGACAACATGGGACCATGCATTATATTGCAGGGAAATAATGACCTTTCAGAATTTTGTTCTTTTTTGAAGTCAAATAACACAAAAAAATCCAAAACAAAATCATAAATGTCCTCCCGTGGTGTATTGTGGCTTATGGGGGCTGGGGTTACGGAATGACGTCATAGAAATGCCTCTATTTTATTCAAGATGCAATATATACTGGCGTTTATGGTGCTCTACGTGGGCCTTATAGATGCTTTTGGATGGCATAAGACGGCTGGGTTAGTATCTGATGTAGTCGAAACCACGCTACATTTCTGCTTATTATTAAATATATGTAAATCACTGTAATAGGTAAATTAGATTTAAGCCATCAAGGATTATCATATACTAGAAATAATGCAGTACAGTAAGCCACCTTTATGCACTTACATTTCAACTAAGCGAACCAGC